>JAOYMZ010021937.1:0-18160 GCA_025802335.1 Pinguicula primuliflora
TAGAGTGCTAGTTGTACTTGGGTCTTGTGGTGAGAAACAAATCATTTGAGCATTTGAGATGAAGAAGTATGTTTGGATATCATAGGAAGGCAATATACCAACCCCTCAAGTTCTCTCTCCAATTTGTGTTTCATCCCCTAATCTGTTGCTTGCCTTGATCTAGAGTGGTTTTAACACTATAATTGCTCTTAGGTAGCTTTACATTCCATTAGGTTTTACTTGGTTATGTTTAGTAGTTTAAGCAAAACAACCATTTTAAGTTCGGTTTTCATGTGGCTAAGTTGTGAATTGATAATGTATTGAGCCTACTCTCTGTGGGATAAGACCTTTTCCCATGCATTGTACTACTCGTTGATAGTGTATACTTGCACTTTCACTCAGTGATCATCACCGGCTTATTGCATAAGCAATATCAGAACGAGAGTAGTTCATAAGGAACATGACACTACCAATGATTATGGCATACTCCTCTTGAGATAACGCAACATTCAAGTTCTTCATCAAGTGAACTGACGAATCATATGGCGATCTAGTAGGATCAACGTCATAGTGGTCAAATTTCTTGAGCACCTTTTTGATGTAGTGAGATTGGCATAGTGTGATTTCATTCGGGTTTCTCCCTATCTTCACCTCGAGAATCACATCTGTCTCTCCAAGATCCTTCATTTTAAATTTTGACGATAAGAAGCTCTGGGTGGCATTTATTGCATCCATGCTCCTACTGAAGATTAGCATATCATCAATATATAGATATATGAGCACATAGTCTGATCCAATTATCTTCGAGTAGACACATGAGTCATAGGCATTCACCACATATCCATCACTGATTAGGGTTGAGTTAAAGTTCTCATACCACTGCAAAGTTTCTTATTTTAGTCCATACAAAGACTTCAGAAGTTTATACACCTTGTCTTCTTGTCCTGGAACGATGAATCCCTCAGGCTGGGTCATGCAGATCTCCTCACCTAGATCTCCATTAAGAAATGCAGTCTTAACATCCATCTAATAAATAAACAGATTGTGCAGAGAGGCTAATGCAATCACCACTCTAATCGTCCCAACCTTCGTCACGGGAGAAGTAGTATAAAAGAAGTTAATCCCTTCCTTCTGTATAAATTCTCTCGTCACAAGTCTTGCCTTGAATCGTTCAATAGACCCACCTGATCTCATTTTCTTTTTGAAGATCCATTTACAAATGATAGGCTTGCATCCTCTCAGTAAATCGACCAGTTTCCATGTTCCATTGTTGGTCAAAGAGTCAAGTCCACTCTTAATTATTTCCTTCTAGAAACCAGCATCTACAAATTGAATTCCTTCAGTATACGTCCAAGGATCATCTCCTATCATGCAGGCATACCGTTGATCCAAGCGTGAGGAGTTAGAGGACTCAACTTCAGTCAGGTATGATGTGATAAAGTCAGGAACAAAAGTGATTTATGTCCTTTGCTCTTACCTCTCCTAATCTAGCTGCTAGGTGGTGTGTCTCTCAATGCCACTGGCAACAGCGCTCGACTCCTCAGGGTTAGCAGCAACAACTGAATCAGGTACATCAGATTTCCCATAAGGAAATGTGTTCTTGAAGAATTCAGCATCCCTTGATTCCGAAATAGTGCGATCACTTAAAGACAAAAATCTATAGACAACACTATTTTCTGCATAGCCAATCAATGTACAATCATACGTCTTGATTCTAATTATGGTCTTCCTCATGTACGGAATTCCTACTTTTGCCTAACAACCCCAAACTCGAAGATAGCTCAGATTTTGTGAATGACCCTTCCATAGCTCATATGAGGTTTCGTCTAACTTCTTATGAGGTACACGATTAAGTACATAGCAAGCCGTCAGAACTGCCTCCCCCCACATATCATCAGATAATCCTGAACTCAGTAGCATTGCATTCATCATATCCTCGAGAGTTCGGTTCTTTCTCTCAGCTACTCCATTCTGTTGAGGTGTGCGGGGAGCACTTAACTCGTGTATGATACCACTCTTCTCATGGAATTCCTTCAGTGGTATGGAACCATATTCACCTCCTCTATTGGATCTTAACCACTTGATCTTTCCTTCTAGCTGATTTTCTACTTCAGCTTTGTACTTCATAAATGCATCCACAGCTTCATCTTTAGATTTTAACAAATACACTCTGCAGTATCTCGAATAATCATTAATAAAGTTCATATAATAGTAATGACCATTTCTGCTCCTTGTGCTCTTACAATCTGCAAGATCTGAGTGAACTAGACCAAGGAGTTCAGTATGTCGCTCAGTGGCTGGCTTCTTTGGATGTTTTTCTTCAACACACACAACACATTTCATGAACTCACTTGTATCGATGGAGGGTATTAAGAACTTGTTCTTTAGGCGTGTCATGGAGGCTATATTCAAGTGTCCTAGCCTACCATGCCAGATATCAACAGACTCAACCATGTAAAAAGAAGTAGATGCTTTATTGAAATCAGAAAGTACATTCATAATAAATAACCTTTGCTAACTATAATACCCTTTCCAATGAACTTTTCTCTATGAGTAATCACTAATGTATCAGCTTCAATCACTTGTTTGAGTCCGGCTTTGTTGAGAAGGCCACCAGAGATGATGCTGCGGCGTAGAGACGGGACATATAGAACATCCTTAAGGCTTAGGGTCTTTGAAGAAGTGAGTTTCAGATTGACCTTCCCTTTTACTAAGTACACCAGATGCACTTGAATTTCCCATGAAGCATTGTTATCCAGCTGGTGTCTATTCCAACTCGTCGAAAAGTTCCTTGTCTGTACAGAAGTGTCGATATGCTCCACGGTCCACACTCCAGTCAACTCTATTCTCAATTAGGTTGACCTCACTTATCATCGCCGCGATTATGTCATCATCTCCATCATCCTCTTCAATTATATTTTCTTGAGGTCCAAGTCCACATTTTCCCTTCTTTACATTAGGTTTGCGCTTCGGGCATTGATATGACTTGTGGCCAGGACCGTTGCAATGGAAGTAAATCAATCTTCTTGTTGCTTGCAGAATTTTTGACATCTTGTTTTGTCCTCCTTGCACCTTAAGACGATTAAATGGCCATCTTGCTAGATCATCTTTACACGCACACGAGCACTTCGTAAGAAGAGGTTGGAGAAAGACACCCTATTGAACCCTTGCTCGAACGAAATTCCGGAGAAGAGAGAAAATTTGTGGATTGCTAATTTCAAAATTGTACATTTCGAATTTAACTTAGAGTTGTATTTATAAATAGAATTTTTGTGTGTTAACACCGACTATAACATGATCACCCATAATCTCTAGTGTTCATATATTTATCCTACGTTTGATTAATGTAGATCCACAAATGAAGATTTCTTTTTCGTACATAGCCTCTTACAAGCATTTCTCCAACAAGTTTACTGGCTTTGGAAAATTCACCCGAACGCTTCTGTTCCGTGACATGTCCAGACCCGAAGACCGAAATAGACAAGAATCTAGTGCTGTGTACATCTACAACACTCCAAACAGCCACTCCTACTCGAGGAACTCACACAGTTGAAGGCCGGAGTTAAGCTTTCTGAAATGGCATCGATCTCCATCTCCAATACTAAAATTTATGTTCACAGAAGCTACGAGAGAAAATGTTTGACTGTCCCATTAAAAATTTCGATGATATTGTCATGTCCCGAGATTTAATCGGAATTTAGGGAAGGAAAAGATGTCGGACGACCAGGAAGAACCGGAATCGAAGCATGTAGAAAGCTGGAGGGGAGGGAAATCTGTTTTGGAAGATGGGTCTTTTGTTGTAATATAAGAGTCGTAAGTGATGTAGGAATAGTATGCTATAAGCGTGAGTCTCAAATGTTCGAATGTAGTGTTTATCTATGGGGTCTGTAGACTTAAGGAGTTATAAAGCATAAGTGAATTCCTCTATACTGCGTCTGTGTTCTTAATTCTCCAGTCTCTCGAAGCTTCTTCTCATTCCTCCACAACTATTCTTCTGGTTTCTCCCCAAACTATTCTTCTCTATTCCTTTCTCCCTAATTTTCTCTCATCTGCTCTGTTAATTCTCCAATTTCTTCAAACACTCTCCCATTTCATCTCACTCTCCCTCCCCGAAACTCCTCTTCAGTTCTCACAGGTTTACAACAGTGGTACCGGAGCCTGATTCTTCAGATCCATCTTCGAGGTTTTCAGATCCACCCCGAGCGCACCCTCTGACGAGGCCATGAGCACAGCTTTTTCTTCAGCTTCCCTCCGCCTCTTGGTTCAAAGGCATGCCGAGCAGTAGCAGTTCTATGCCGCCGTCATTTTGTACTGCGAGGAAGCTTCCAAGCAATTGGCCATGATGGACAAGACATTGCATGGTATGTGCTCATTGCTGGAAATTGCATCAGCTTCTCTCACTGTCTCTCGACCACCGGCGGAACCAACCATCCCTACTCCGACCAAACAAGAGGTACCCGCCAAGGTCGGAAAAATATCAGCTTCTGCCGGCCAGGGCAGAACGGGTCGCCTGAGCGCCCCATTGGAAGAAACCGCAAGCCCCCTTGGACGGCCATTCTTCACCAGAGGGAACGCTCCACAATCGCCGCTACCGGGGACCTTTTTGTCTCCCCACACCAACTTTGTAGTCGTCTCATCGAAAGGTATGGCGGAGGTGGGTTTCTTGAGCCGCATCCAGCTTGTGTGGGATCGAGGTCGACGTCAAAAGGGTGGAAGGGATTTTGATGAAGTGCTTTTCCATTACTTGGCTGCAAAATTCAAGGATGATTATAAAATTGATGTATTTCAGAATGCCAGAGCACGCTTAAGGACTACAAGGTGTCGTTTTGATCGGAAATTGTGGGATTGCTTTTGGGAGATAACAATGGGTTAGAATCCATTTTCCGATTTTTGATCCTTGTGGACAAGGATCTAAAAATGGGGGAGGCAATGTCATGTCCCGAGATTCAATCGGAATTTAGGGAAAGAAAGGACGTCGGACGACCAGGAAGAACCGGAATCGGAGCATGTAGAAAGCTGGAGGGGAGGGAAATCTATTTTGGAAGATTGGTCTTTTGTTGTAATATAAGAGTTGTAAGTGATGTAGTAATAGTATGTTATAACCGTGAGTCTCGAATGTTCTAATGTAGTGTATATCTATGAGGTCTGTAGACTTAAGGAGTTATGAAGCATAAGTGAATTCCTCTTTACTGTGTCTGTGTTCTCAATTCTCCAGTCTCTCGAAGCTTCTTCTCATTCCTCCCCAACTATTCTTCGGGTTTCTCCCCCAACTATTCTTCTCTAATCCTTTCTCCCTAATTTTCTCTCATCTGCTCTGTTAATTCCCCAATTTCTTCAAACACTCACCCATTTCATCTCACTCTCCCTCCCCAAAACTCCTCTTCAGTTCTCACAGGTTTGCAACAGACGAATGGAGAAAGATTCAGACAAAATGGGGGGAAAATACAGACGAATGTTCGAGATTAGGAGACATTGACGGAAAGCAGAAGCCGATTTTAGAAGAGAATTTGGAGGAAGATTTTGGGGAAAGAATGGAGAGGGAGAGGAGAAGAACTCTTGAGAAGCTTCGGGAGAGAGATTGAGAACAGAGGCAGTAGAGAGAATTTCACTTATATTTCATAAACTCCTTCTTAAGTCTACAGACCCTATATTTATACAATACATTCGAACATTCCAGACTAGTGGGACATGACATTGCCTTCCCCATTTTTAGATCCTTGTCCCCAAGGATCAAAATTTGGGCATTTGTTTCTAATCCACAATTTATCTTTCCAAAAGAAATCCTACGATCTTGGAAAAAATAGAGGATGCAGCAGTGAGCGCCATTGCAGACTATCTGATGCTACTAAATCAAACTTTGAGAGGAAGTAACACATTCTGGTATCTTTTCTGATGAAGGAATAATTAGGCAAGAATTGAGCCCCCAAATTCCAACTGTTTTTGCCTCGATCCCAGACAAGTCGCTGGATGCGACTCAAGAAACCCACCTCCGCCATACCTTTCGAGAAGACGACTACAAAGTTGGTGTGGGGAGACAATAAGGTCCCCGGCAGCGGTAGTTGTGGAACGTTCCCTCTGGTGAAGAATGGTCGTCCAACGGGGTGCTCGGGAAAGGGGGCTTGCAGTTTCTTCTTCAATGGCCTGTCGATGGGGTCTTTTCGGCGAACATAAGGGCTGCTTTGTTTTTGGGGCCTGCGACCCGTTTTGCCCTGGCCAGCAGAAGCTAATATTTTCTCGGCCTTGGCGGGTACCTCTCGTTTGGCCGGAGCAGGGATGGTTGGTTCCGCCGGTGGTCGAGAGACAGTAAGAGAGGCTAATGCAATTTCCAACAATGAGCACATACCTTGCAGTGTCTCGTCCATCATGGCCAATTGCTTGGAAGCTTCCTCGCAGTACGAAATGACTGCGGCATAGAACTGCTACTGCTCGGCATGCCTTTGAACCAAGAGGCGGCGGGAAGCTGAAGAAGAAGCTATGCTCATGGCCTCGTCGGAGGGTGCGCTCGGGGTGGATCTGAAGAATCTGGAGGTGGATTTGCTGAACCTTGGAGATGGATCTTACAAACCAGGCTCTGATACCACTGTTGTAACCAAGTACTGAAGAGGGATTGAAAGGAGAAAGATTCAAACGAAATGGGGGAAAAATACAGACGAATGTTCGAGATTAGGAGACATTGGCGGAAAGCAGAAGCCGATTTTAGAAGAGAATTTGGAGGAAGATTTTGGGGAAAGAAGACAGAATGGAGAGGGAGAGGAGAAGAACTCTCGAGAAGCTTCGGGAGAGAGATTGAGAACAAAGGCAGTAGAGAGAATTTCACTTCTATTTCATAAACTCCTTCTTAAGTCTATAGACCCTATATTTATACAATACATTCGAACATTCCAGACTCAAGGGACATGACAGATATCGCACCAGAGACAGCCAGAGGAGTCATCCATTTCAAATGCTCCACAACGTGGTAGAAGGTATACACACAATTACATATCTAAAACTATATATATACTAACAGATCTTGCAATACTTGATTTTTTTTCTATCCGTTTCTTGTTATGTACTGCAACGTATAACAGATGTGAATAAATCTTCTGTGCAGGGAAATAATACTGAGGTGCAGTGAGGCTGCAGTTCTTGGAGCCATTTTCCACTTTAGGTAGTCAAATTTACTTTTCAAGCATTTGTATTTTCCTTCTCATACCTTATCCTTGCCCTCACTCTTTATTCACAGTTTCTATGTAATAATTTATGAAATGAAGTAATTTAATTATAATAGGGCAAGATTGTGGCTCTGATTGTGTTTAGAAGAGTTTCTTTGACTCATTGCTCATTGTCGTTCGGCAGAATATAGCCCAAGTTAGTGATAACAAGCTATTGGTGCTTAGGGATGGTGGTATAATTGTGTACATCCTACCCTCCCCAGATACTGCTTAAGGGTGGGATTTACTGGGTATGTTTGGTTTGTTTTGGTTTTAGTGATAACAAGCTATTTTGCCCAACTATCTACTTCATTTTTTTTGGTAAATTGAAACGACAGGTTCCTGATTTTCTGCAGTGATTGTGTTTATGGTTTTCTGTAGCAGGTTTTTTGCAGCATTGTAAATTGAGTTCTATATTATTATCAGGAACTATAATCCTGAGGAGGGCCGTGGAAGTAAAAAGGTGTAACAAAGAACAAGCAATAGGGGAGTTAGAGAGTGTTTGGCAGAGTTTTTCCACATGAGTTTTTGACTTTTCCACAGCATAAGCTATTTTGGTAGTGTTTGGGAGCACAATTTTAACTTTTACTTGTCTACAAAAAAAGTCAAAAAAAGTCAAAAGTCAGGTGGAGGTGACTTTTGAATGATTTTTTGCGGTGCCATTTTTGAAATTATTTCAAAGTTCTAAAACCGACACAATTATCCTTGCCCAAAATGAATAATTCCAAAACTGCCCTCATCACACTTTCATACGCATATGTTGCTGAACAAGAACCCTATTCCATTTTCTCTCCCAAGTAACCGCAATTCAAGATTTCTACTGGTATGAGATCTCGTTTTTTTCTTTCAACTTTTCTAGGTATGAGATTTGCAAGCAGTTTTCGAATTTGGGGGTTCTAATCAAATGGGCTATGGGGTCGCGATGGTTGGGGGTTTTCATTCGTTCTTTTTGATCTTTATGAATGTTTGGTGCTCCAACTGTTGTGAATGCAGGAACTAGATTCATGAATTGACAACTTGAGTTTAGCTCTTGTTCATAAAATCTTGTTAAAGTTGTGCTCATTCCCTTTCTCTTTTTCGAGCTAGTGTGTACCCATTGAAGAACCTCTTTTTCATCAAAATCATAGTTCTTGTTGAACTAGTGTGTACTCAATTACTCATTCACTTGTTCGAAAAAACGGTTCTTTATGGTTATGGTGCTCACAATTTTCTGCATTTTGGCAAGATAACTATGATTTATCTACAAACTATGATTTATCCAGAACACCAGTTTTCATTCAGTTTATATAGATTATGATTCTTTGCTGAACTAGTGTGTACCTCGTTCAAGGACCTCTTTTTCGAATGGAAGGTGGGCTACAATCTACATGCTTTTATCTTCCTGGATGTTTCCAATTTATTTACTTTAACTGCTCTATTGAACTTGAAGCCAAATTGGTATTCACAGGTTTCACAGGGATACTTTTTTTTGTGTTAGTTATGGCTTCACAGGGATACGCAGTCAATGCAAGTGTTTATTGATATATGTGTTGATGAGGTAAGAGCTGGAAATAAGCCGGGTACACATCTGAGCAAGATAAGTTGGGATAATTTGCCGATGCACGCTTGTCATGGATTCTTGTGGAACGGGATGAAGCTATAAGAACCCAATATGCATAGAAGTGAAGCTATGATGATCATGACTGAGTTTATATTTTTAAGTTTACTGTCATTTCTCTCCGGAATATTGTCTGTCCATTTTCAGAATATTGTTGTTATGACTGAGTTTATTTTATGCTATGATGAGCATGACTGTGTTTATATTGAATTTCAGTTTGAAGAATTGAGTTTATATTGTTGAATTTGCTTAAGAACAGATTATGAATGTCTTGTGGCAATTGTGAGGGAAGGATATGTTGTTACTTTGCAGTTTTTGCGGCTCCAGCTACAGAAGTAGGAGTGTTGCATCAGATTACGAGTAAAGAATCAGATATAATGGCAGAATAAATGGTAGAAGATACATCAACAAACCTCCAATGAGTTGATTCAAAAGTTCGGAAAAAAACTTGTGCGTTCTTTGGATTTAGACGAAAGAAATAAAATAGAAATAAGGGGATGTTATTTTTGTCTTTTTAATTTTATGATTTAAAAGAAGTTGCTTTTTAAAGATGTTTGCAAACACTTAAATTTTAACTTTTTTAAAGATACAACATTATTTTCAAACACACACCAACTTCTCTACAAAACTCATTTTTTAATTTTTTCCATCCAAAAGTCCTTCTGAAAAAGTATAAGCTCTCCCAAACACTCCCTTACTCGAAGTGGTAACATAAATGTCTACTTTAAGTCATAAATTTATGCAATTATGTAATACGAGCAACCCTTTTCAGACCATAAAAATTGAACTCATGTTCAACTTCTGATACAGATAAAATTGACGAAACCAGACAATTTTACACAAAGAATAACGGACAATAAGGACAACTATATTCGTATGGAGTATGAATGCCCAATCTTGGGGGTAGGAATTCAAATACATGATCACATTTTGGGCATTATTTACATTTTTCTAAAGTGTTCATCTTTTATTTACATTTTTCTAAATTGTTCATCTTTTATTTACATTTTTCTAAATTGTTCATCTTTAAGTTTCACTTTGTAGATGATGTTGAATTTTGGTTCCCACCTGGCAAGAAATCCCTCATGCAATACCGGTCAGCATCGGGGTTTGGGAATTTCGATTTGACGTAAACAGAAAAAGGATCAAGGTCAGGTTTTCTTTTGATCTTTTTTTTTTCTTTCAGGCTTGTCATTTCCTGTTAGAACGGTGAATTGATGATGAATCTTCACAGGCCTTGAGAGAAACGTTGGAGAAGAAGGATTGGGCATCAGAAAGTAATTTTTGAACGCGAAGGAAAATTGTGGAACAATATAGCCTCACTGAGTTGAAGGTTATGTCCCAAAGATCTTTTTTGGTTAATTTTCGGGCACTTAAATTAAAATTCGTTTATGGGAGTGTCGAGCGGCTAAAGACGGTTTTCTCTGGCAAAAACACACCGTAGTGGTGCGATTACACACAATTGTGATCTGTGACGATTTTAGCCGCCATTCTTCCGCCTAATCTCTGAATTGACGGATCGCAGATGGCCCTATGGCCACCGCGGGGGCAGCGGCTCCTCTGTTGCCACAGGAAATTACGGAAAGGCTGTCTATCGAGCAGAAATCTTATGCTACGGTCCTCGTGAAATCCTTCCAAAATATGGAACGATCCTCTGTGCGGGAGCCATGGATCTTGCAGGGAGAGCCTGCAATTACATTTTCGGAGGCCGAAGTGGATGAATTCAGTCTTCCCTTTGCCAATGCGCTGATCGGAAAATTCTCACATGGCCGACCTTCGATCTATGAGATCCGACAGATTTTCTAATCGTTCGGTCTTAAATCTCCATTCACTGCGGGAGTAATTGATCACAAGCATGTCCTTTTTTGCTTTGGAAGCATTGAAGATAAGGCGAGAGTCCTGTTACGAGAGATGTGGCATGTTGGCAAATTCCCAATGCGTGTCTTTTGCTGGACTCCATACTTCAAGAGCGATGTGGAGCCTCATATTGCGCCAATCTGGATCTCTCTCCCAGAGCTGCCTCTGCTGCTATTCAAGAAGGAGAACATCTTCGATATCGTGAAAATTATGGGAAGGCCGCTGGTCACTGATCAATCTACCCTGGACCTAACTCGTCCTAGTGAAGCACAGGTTTGTGTCGAAGTAGATCTCCTGAAGCCCCTGCCTAAGAGAGTATGGGTAGTAACTACTAATGGGTAAATCGAAATTCTGGCAACCAATATCATATGAATATATCCCGGACTATTGTGGCCACTCTATGCGAAAAGGACTCACTCAATCAGTCTGTAAAGTAATGCAATCTGAGGTGATTCCAAAGGCTGAGGTGCCAAGTCAATCACATAAGGTAAAGCCTACTGGTGGAATAAATAAGGTGCAACCGACAACCGAAGCCTGGAGGATCAAGGGAAAGTCTAAGGTGCAATACAGGCTGCTGACTCTAACTCTGTTCTCCCTGCTTCTGGTAGTAAGAATATGTTTGAACTACTTTCTATTCCTGGCAATATTACTGATCGTAATTTGGTTGAGTGCTTTGATGTTACTGATGATAATAAAGATACTACTCTCCCTGCTACTAACTTTGATGATAGCAATGAATCATTGCCACAATTGATGAGTAATACAATTGTGAAGTTGCAAGAGATTGGTCTCTTCCAGCTCTATTTGGTCTCCTGTATCTGATGCTAAATGTTGGATTGGTAATCCCCCTCCCGACACTATGGCTATTTCCTCCAATGAGTCTTGTATTGCTGATGGTGGATTATCTGATAAGACTGCATTGTTTGAGAGCCAGGGTCAGGATCCCTTTGATACCTCTGCGGGCCGTGATAAAATTGGGAATCAGTCATTGGATTCTGGAGTCAATTTACTGTCTGCTGAAAGTAGTACGAGGACTATGCTAGATATCCTAAAAGATAGTATAAATGTTAAAGTAGAAGGGGTATCTGATACATTGGCGGCTACTGATCTAATCTCAGAAGATACTAGTCCTATGGTTGATATACAGATGATCATATTTGCACCTATCTATACTCATGAGCTAGGGCGGATCTCTAATTCGACTGCAGATGAGAAACAGCTTTAGTTGCAACCTGCTCCCCCCGGGGTCAACCGAAGAAGGTGGTTAGCTTTGCTCCTCCCCCTGCGAAGTATAGTCACCCAGAAGATTGCTCTGTCTGTCCAGCTACTGACCAAAAAAAATTTGGCCAGTCGTATGTTGAACAACAAAATTCGGAAAATGAGAGCTATCCTTGGAACCCTATACCTTCAGAGGCAGTGACTCTGAGGAGCACCTGGATATTGAGGATGCATATCAGTCAATAGAGACAGACATTAAGAAGACCAAACGGAAGTACACTAAATGCCAGACCAAGCTATCTCCCAATTCCATAAAACTTCAATCAAAAGGGTACATTACCCGATCGAAGACTTCTAAAACCCATTAATGGCCAAAGGGATTATCTGCAATATCAAAGGAGTAGGTAACTCACCTTCTCAAAGGTGCCTCATTCGATTGATAAACATTCACAGTATGGAACTAATTGTTCTCTTAGAATCGAAGGTTCACAATGACAAGATCCCCTTTCTCTTAAAGAAGTTGAAATTTGATGATGGGGTCTCTAATATTTCTGGGGACATATGGATTATATGGAAAAAATCTCTCTGCTGCACCATATTCCTGAATACTCCGCAACTACTGGCTATGCAAGTTACCTATCAAAACAGTTATTTCTATTTTGGGGGAGTTTCTTGTACAAAGGCAGGGTCGTCTTCAACTATGGAATTATTTGAAGCAATTGTGTCGTTCAATCTCCGCAATGCGGTCTTATTTGCAGAAGAGAAATAAGGAGGACGTCCGATCTCTCTAGGTGATACTCCTTACTTCATAGATGCAGTAAAGGACTGTAACATTACAGATGAAGGATATACGGGTAATGACTTTACCTGGGCAATAATCGTAAGAAGAAAGCAAAGGTGTTGAAAAGATTGGATCAGGTTTTCTTGTCTGAACAATGGATACTGGATGCTCTGTTAATTCAGGTTTCTCACTTACACAGAGGGACTTCGGACCACGCTCCTTGGGTTGCAGGACGTTTTCAATTCCACTACTTCTGGATGAGGCATCCAGATTTCAGAAATGTGGTGCAACAATCATGGGATGCTCCTGTCTTATCTCTTAGCCCTACTCTTGCTTTTTATGAAAAATTAAAAAGTCTCCGCAAGGATATCAGACTTTGGAATAAAAACACGTATGGCAACATCTTCTCCAATATCAAGAAATCAGAGGAGGAGATCAGAGAATTGGAAGCCTCCAGTGACAGAACAAATAGCAATGATGAAAATATTAGATATTTAGCTGACCTACAGGAACATAAAACACATCTTATTGCGGAGGAGTCTCTTTGGAGGGAACGGTCTAAAATCACCTGGTTAAAGGAAGGCGATCGTAACACTGCTTTCTTTCATCGAACAGTGAAGGTGCAAAGGTTTCAATCTTCTAGGATCTCCATAATGGGGGGGATGGAAAACCAGTCACTTCCGCAGATTTGCTACAAGTGATGATTGAGCATTACTTTGATCTAATGGAGGCAGAACCTATTTACGAATCTCCCGGGCTTATGAGCAGTATCCCATCGATTATTATTGGGCAGATGAATCTATCCCTTTCAAAATGGCCAGATTTGAGTTAGATTCAACAGGCAGTGTTTGCATTGAAGGGGGATAGCTGACCTAGAGTTGATGGATTTTCTGGACTCTTCTACCAGACTTACCGGGATATTATCTCTGAGGATTTACTTAGAGTCGTTCATCACTTCTATGCTGGGAATGAGCTCCCAAGGGCAGTCACGTATACCCTACTTTGTATGGTTCCAAAAACAAATAATCCAACTAGTATGGGCGACATAAGACCAATCAGTCTCTGTAATTTTGTAGGGAAGGTTATCACCAAGATCCTGGCTTCCAGACTCTCTGAAATACTGCCATATATTATCTCCCCGCAACAAAGTGGTTTCACTAAACGGCGCCTAATCACGGACAACACTCTTCTTTCACAAGAGCTGCTGCATTCTTTGGACAGGAGACAGAGGGGGTACAATGTAGTGATCAAGCTTGACATGTCTAAAGCATTTGACAGAGTTTCATGGATCCATCTAATCAGGGTACTACGGACATTTGGCTTTGCTGAATTCTTTATTGACTTAATTTGGCGAATTATTTCCAGCAACTGTATTCTATTCTCGGGAAGGGTCAATCCTTCGGTTATTTCCCATCAACTCGAGGTGTGCGTCAAGGTGATCTGTTATCTCCACCTCTTTTCATTATTGCATTTGAGGCACTAAGTAGGGGACTAAATTCCCTTATTCTGGAAAACTCGGGGTGCTCTTATACAACTCTGAAAGGTTGTGGAAGTATCTCGCACTTGGCATTTGCAGATGACCTTCTGCTATTTGCAAAAGGAAACCATAACTCACTTACAATGTTCTTTGATCTGCTTAAGGAGTATGAGGCTATGTCTGGACAGAAAATCAACCTCCAAAAGAGCAGCTTCTTCGTATCAAACAAAACCCCATCTGATCAGATTGCAAACATTGCACGGTGGACTAGTCTAGCACATGGACAGCTCCCCAAAACTTATCTTGGCATTCCTCTATATTCATGAAGAAAGGCCTCATCCTTATTCTCTCCACTGATCCTCAAGATCAAGAATAAGATTAACAACTAGCGGAATAAATATTTTTGCATGGGGATGCTTAATTTTGCTTAGGCACGTTCTAACAAGTCTTCCACTTTACCAAATTATGTCCATGTCTCGTGGAAAGATGATTCAGAAAAGATTTGAGGCTATATTTGCAGACTTCCTATGGGGGGGAGGTGAATGGAAAAAGGAAGCTCCACTGGATTTCCTAGAAAAAGATTTGTCTCCCAACTGTTGAGGGTGGTTTGAACATTCGTAGACTCCGGAATATCAGTATGGTAGCCTCCATGAAACTTTGGTGGCAATTCATTAGAGATTCCTCCCTTTGGGCCTTATATATAGCCAGCAAGTATGGTCATCGAACACAGCAACACTTCTTTAAGTCGAATTACAAGTACTCCCATACTTGGAGACATCTGATAGACATAAAAGACTTGATGAATCGAAATACCTGATGGTTTTTGGGAGACGGCAGCTTCATCAGTCTGTGGTGGGACTATTGGCTGAATGACCAGCCACTATCTGATGTTACCTCAGTTCAGGATCCTAAGGCAATTGTCCAATCCCTCCGTGTTTCTGATCAGTTGGAACTACATCACGCAAATCTTCCAGCAGACATCAAAATGGCTATCTCTAATACAGCTCAGATATTTGAATCAGATACACCTATCTGGGCACTGGACAAACTGGGTAAGTTTAACTTTAAATCTACCTGGGACCTTGTGAGACATAGGTCTGAGCCATCTGATATCTTCTCTCTAATCTGGGACCCTGTCCTGCTAATCAAGGTAACTTTGTTGGTTTGGAAACTCTTGCACAATGCCCTTCCCGTTGATGACCGAATTCAATAGAGAGGGGTGGTTATGGCATCCCGTTGATCATTATGTTCTGCCTCTCCTCATGAAGAGTCTGCAGATCACTTAATGTCTCAGGGAGAATTACACAGACAGTCTGGGCAGCCTTTGCCAATCAATTTCAAATATCTCCAGTCACTCTCCCAGTGGAAGCCAGAGTCATTCAGTGGTCCAAGCTGAAAGGAAATAAGAACTTCCTGCCATATACTAATCTTGCCCTGCTGATTATATACTGGTGTATCTGGAAATATCGCTGCAGGATTAGATTTGATGGCGAACAACTTAACCCCTCTGGAGATATTCTGGCAGTAAAGGACCAGTTATCTCTACTCCAGAAAACCATTATTCCGAAACCTGTGACAGTAAAGAAGGATATCCAGCAGGTCATGGATTCTCCTATCTTGAATGGACCTAATATCTCCTTCACATGCTATAGCAAAGCAGGCAAAATAGGGAATGGAAGGCTTCTCACAGATACATATGGCCAGTTCGTGGAGGCGTTCTTGGCAAAAATCAACAGACACATGACTGATCTGGAGAGATTGCATTTCTGCTTACTACGGCTTCCTTCCCAGTATTGTTCCGCGAAGGTTCTTGTTTCTCCAACTACATTCACTCTACTGCAAGGAGGTTTTGGAAACTGCCCATGGCGAGATTATGATCATTGTTCTCGGGTTAAACACCTACTAACCAGATCCCTCATGACGTTGATCTCAGATGTGCAGGAAAAAGATTAGATAGTCTCACCTCTGGCTGTGTGGGGTTTTGCATATGGAGACCACAACTTCTACAAGGAGAGTTCGCTTCCCCTCCCCTTCCTCAACGCATTGCACAACAACCAGATGTTGGGCAGGCTCAAGACACCAACTGAGGCCGGGAAATCAAAATGCAGCCAGTAGCATTTATTTATGACACTGAGAGGGATGAGGATCATTCTGGGATGCTACGGCTGCAAGCCCTAGTTCCATCTGCGAATCACCATGCAGTCTTTGATTACACGGAGATGGAATGCTATTCAATAGCACTCATCTCCGGCAGAGGTACATTTGACGAAGCACTTAATATGCATTTTGTTTCTTGTGTTGTGAAAATGGTGTTAACTAACTGACTGCTAGCTTATGGCTGAGAATGGGTGATACGCGAGGCTGGAGGTTGCAAAGAATGAACCAACAAGAATGAACACTTGGATAGTTCCAGCTGCAGGCCTGATTCCACGATGGAATCCTTTGCAGTCTCTAGATACACGGGGGTGCTTAGCTAAAACGATTTAGCTATCACCTCCGACAGAGGTACCTGGCTGGAATCTAAGAGATCCATTCCTTATTTCCTTTCTAATGCTACTAATGCAAATGGAATTTTGATTGTGAGGGGTGTCCTGGTGAACAAAAGCGGATGCTGTCCTATGAACTAAAACGGAGGTTGTCCTATGAATGAAGAGGCACTGGAAAGTTGCTGACTGATGCCACCAGGAAACAATCACCAGAACGAACATCCACTTTGAAGGAAGGAAATTAGACCGTGGAGCCACTGCTGCGCAAAAGGCTGAGCAAAACTGGGGGAGAGATCAAATACTGGAGGACTGATGGCCAAAGTGACTGGATATGGAGCAAATACTATCTTGAAAAATGATGCTTTGGAATAAAGGAAGATGTGCAGATAGGATGGAACGTCAGGAACTGAACGTTTGGAATGAACCATGATGAGGCTTTGGAAGTTGAATATTGGTGCAGCGGAGCGCAGATTATCGTCGGACTCAAAAGCTGCTGTTTGAGACTGCATTCAATTTTTTAGATCTTTTGTTTTTTTTTTCATTTGGGCTATTCTTACTTGTAAAAACATTGGTGGAGGAGGTCGGTTGCCCAATAAATTTTTTTTAAAAAAATTAAAATTTAAATTCATTATATATTATAATGTTTTTATAGTTTTATAAAGGAATGATAAATTAGTAATTTAACAAAAAAAAAACATAATTATCCACCCAAATTCCACATGTTTAAAAAGTTACCAAAATCTATCAAAATTCACTCATTTTCCTGACTCATCTATGTTACTAAACATAGGATATAGTAAAATAATTTTTCAAAATCCAACTATATTATAGGTACTAAACAGAGCCCTAGGGATAATCCTGTCGAGATGAGACCATGGATCACAAATGCTGTCTGCTAGGGATAATCCTTTTTTTAGCCATGCAAATCTTAATTTGTATTAAAGAAATATGTACAGTTTTACAAAATTAACAATATTTACATGGGTTACCGGCCCAAAAACACAATTGGCCCAAAGCCCGGAAGAATCTCTTTACTTCAACTTTTCCTTCATCTTCTTCATCTCTGATGGTTCAGTGTATCAAGGCCAATTGATGGATTCCGATTGCAGCTCCGTTTCAGTCAATCAGAAACAGATTTAAGAAACTTTCCGGGTTTCTCTCAAAATCAGAGAAAGTGTATGAGTTTAATTTACCCGATTTACGAAATGCTTCCAAAAGTCTCCTCTTCACCTTTTCGATCACCTCATCTTGTTTGAAATTGCAATCTTCGAATACTACTCGGTTCCTGGCATTCCAAATTTGCCACACGACAGAGACCCATATGGTGATCCAGGTATTTGAATAAGATTGCTTCAGATTTCGTTGCATGTGATTTTGGAGACTTGGCCATGGCTCTAAGTATTGTAATATGTAGCTGCAGCCAAACTACCTGTAGATCTCTTTCCATATCACTAAAGCCTCCGTGCAGTGTACGGACAGGTCAGCGGAGGATTCGTTCACTTGGTTACATAGCTTGCAGTCCAGATTTAGTCCTTGAAACCCCCTGATATAGAGATTGTCAATTGTAGGTAT
>JAOYMZ010021968.1:0-18157 GCA_025802335.1 Pinguicula primuliflora
GTAGAGAATTCAATATCCAAATCACAAAAATCGGGTGTTCACAGGATCAATCTCTTGTTTCCCAACACCCAAAGAACACAAGAAAAGAAGTACAAAAAGGAAATCGAAATTCTCCCTTATCTCTTGTTTGGCGAAATTTTATATACGACTTCCTTTCTTTATTCCTTCTTTCTTCCCCTTTTTTTCCCCTTCTTTTATTCCTTCTTCCCCTTTCTCTGGCCGGCGGCCTTGTAGCCGCCTGATTCCTCTCCCACGATCAAAAAAATGCCATGTGGGAATAATTTTCTTCTTCCTTTTTTTATTCTTTTTTCCTTTCTATTGGGCCATGCCATGTATTTCTTTTTTTTCTCTTCACCAACCGGTTGCCCCCTTTCTCTTGGGCTCTTTTTGTCTTTTTTGGATTCATTTCTTTTCAATATTGTGGGGGCAAAATTGCAGTTTTCTAAAAAATTGGGAGTCCAAATGCAGATCTCAAAAAACTTGGCTTTTACTTGCTATTTTATCCCGATTTCAGCCCGGTTTTATTCTTACTCGGTCCAGAATACCTACAACTCAAAAAAGATCTATTAATGACTAAAAATAAGAGAGATGCTCAAATCATAACAATAAATAGGTGAACATAGTACGAATAAGTTGGCCTAGAAACAACTTATGAGCATGCGTTATTGATATTTCACCTTCTATTCGGTTTTCTAATTGCCTTTACATACCGTCATTATCATACAAATTACTGTGTATCAGTCATGTTTCTAAGGAGCTTAATTGTATTGCGATGATGTATCCTTCGTTCTGTGTATTACAAGATATTCATTCAAGGAGGATAATTGGGCGTAGCACTGAGAGGAATGATCTGTATTATGTTGACAAAGTGGACTCGATGCCGGGAAGGACACCCATGACTCATGGTTCTACCCAAACTCAAAGTTGGTTGTGGCAGTGATGTCATGGTCATCCATCCCATAAATATCTTCGCCAGTTATTCTCTCAAGCCTCTAGTACTCCCTTGAATTGTGAGACGTGTATTTTGGCTAAGAGTCATAGACATTCTTTTACGCTTTCAAATACTCGTGTTCCGAACATATTTTCGTTAGTTCATTCTGATGTTTGGGGCCCCTCTCCATCAGTTGGGGGCAAGGATTTCGATATTTTGTCTTGTTCATTGATGATTGTTCTAGGATGACTTGAGTATATTGTCTTCTTCATAAATCTGTGGTGTTTGATATTTTTTCTCAGTTTTATGGCATGATCTTTACTCAATTTCACACCAAAATTCAAATTCTTCGATCGGATAATGGGAAAAAATTTGTCAACCAACAAATGAGAGATTTTTCCTCTCAGAGTGGGATGGTACACCAAACAACTTGTTCTTATACTCCCCAACAAAATGGTGTAGCAAAAAGAAAAAACCGGTTTTTACTTGAAATCACTCGGGCTTTTATGTTTGAGTCTAAAGTCCCCACAAGTTTTTGGCCTGAAACAGTTTCCACTGCTACTTATCTTGCAAATCGGTTTCCCACTCAAGTTTTGGATTTTCGAACACCTATACAGGTTTTATCTGAACATTTTCGAATTCCACCTCCCTTGACTATGACTCCAAGGGTTTTTGGTTGCTCTATGTATGTTTATATTCCGAAAGTCAGTAGATCCAAATTCGATCCGTGTGTAGAAAAGTATGTTTTTGTGGGGTATGAGAAATTCCAGAAGGGGTACAGGTGTTATAACCCTGTTACACGTAGGGTGATTGTCACTATGGACTGTGACTTCGTTGAAAGTGAGTATTTCTATCATACACCTGCCCAATCAAGGAGTCAGGGGAAGACAGGTAAGACTAATGACGTCCTTGATTGTTTGAGACCTTCCTTCAGCGAGTCACCACCACCATCTCCGATGGTGCCTCAAGCACCGTCGCCCCTATCAACTTGTTTAATTTCAACCTCATCACCTCATGTTCCTCACGCACAAGTACTACCTGAGCCAGATCATGAGTCAAGTAGACTTCCCGCTATGGAACACGATGGTGATATGGTACGGTCAGACCTAGCACGGCAACCGCAAGTGTCTTCTTCGATGGATAGTCTGGTAAGTACACTATTACCCCCTGAGCTTGTTAATTCTTTGGATATTGTGGATACTCACAGTGATGCAGGTTCTCTTCTTGCTCATACTCCTGTTCATCTTTTGCCTGAGAGGTCTACCCGGGGCATTCCTCGGAAGAAGTTTACACTGGAGCATGATCCAAAAACCAAGATGTACCAGATTGCTTATATTGTCAGAGGGAGCATGTCTGAGTCAGCTCTTGCATTTACGACTGCCATTTATAGCGAGGATGTTCCTCGTACTGAGAAAGAAGCACTGGACATCCCAGAATGGAGAGAGACAATGGAAGTAGAAATGGATGCCCTGAAGAAGAGTGAGACATGAGAGGTGTGTGATTTACCTCCAAGAAAGAAGCCTGTTGGGTGTAGATGGGTCTTTACCATCAAAAGGAAAGCACAAGGCAGGATTGAGAGGTTCAAAGCTCGTTTGGTAGCGAAGGGGTACACTCAGACATATGGAGTGGATTACTTAAAGACTTTTTCCCCGTGGCCAAACTGGACACTATTCGGGTCTTATTCTCATTGGCTGCGAACCTAAATTGGCATCTTCACCAGTTTGATGTGAAGAATGCATTTCTTCACGGCGACCTATCTGAGGAGGTGTGTATGACACCACCACCTGGTTTCTCATCTGACTTTCGACCCCACGAGGTATGCAGATTGAGGAAAGCGTATGTTCTTGATCTTCTTACTGAGATTGGATTACTGGAGTGCAGACCAGTTGATACACCCATAGCACCTAACCTTGGATTGAAGATATCATACTCTACACATCTATCATGGCTTGCCGTGGGAGGTTTTAACGTCTGTTTGCATAAGGAGGATAAATTGGGTGCCTCATTGGGATTTCTCACTTCAATGAATGGGTTAATCAATCTAGCTTAATTCCTCTTGGAGTAAGTGAGTCTGGCATGCAGTACATGCCAACTTGCTCATTCCATTCTTCCTTGTGCAATCTTTCTCAACTTGGTTATCTTACATTCTACTGAATTCAGAATTTTCTGGTGTGTTGCAGGCTTCTCTAGTGTTATCTCAGATGAATGCCTTGTTCATTCCATCCAAGCTTTCTTTGCTGTTGAAAAGGGCCTTCCCGCAAGAGAAGATCCAATGACTGTTGCAAGACTTTAACAATATAATGACTGTTCCGCATCAGCATGCTACTTCCTCGCTTCACGGTGAAGCCTTCACATTTCTGTAAATGCTGCAATTAATCCATCCCTCAATGCTGCTGCATGTGTGTGGGTGATCTAGGACTCTAATGCTCTATAGATAAAAGGTTTTTCCTCACGCCTGGGGCGCTCGGTCATCACGACCGAACTATGGGCTATATACTCAGGATTGGAACTACTTTAGATGTTGAACCTTTAGCAAACCCCACAATCCCAACATCCCGCATCCAGTCTGGCATCAATTGATCGGATTGCTTCAGGGTCTATCACTTCATTTTTTGAGACCCCACCTCGTGAAGTTAGTTTTCAGAGCCCTCAGGGTCTAACCTTTATGGTGCATCATACACTCTGGAGTATCCCTCATGGGAAGGGGGACCAACTCATCGAGGTTGCACCTCATTAGAGGGGACCAACCGGTCGGTCGGTACCGGTCTAGCCTAGGACCGATATCAATATTGACCCCCGGCCGGTACCGGAAACTGGTACTGGTGCTAATACCAGCACATTGGTATCGATCCTATTTGTTGGAAAGAAAAAGATGCGTGATAGAAATGCCTCGAGTCCCACCTCCAAATGTATTTAATAAGCTTGTCTGGCGTGAAGCTTGATGCACGCGTGAAGAGTAGTTTACAAGTTGGATATTATTCATTGCATGCGGCAATAAGTGCTCGCGTGTCCCATGACTTACAAGTTGGATGCTATTCTTTGCATGTGGCAATAAATGCACCATGACTTACGGATTTGAGGATAGAAGATAGAAATTGTAGATCCTATAAATATATGTGTAAGTAGAAAGGAAATGTGAAGAAAAAACGGAGAACAAGATCTCTCCTGTGGAGTAGGGATTTCTCCTGAACTACGTAAATCTCGTGTCTCTTTTACATATTTACAACACACTATGATATCGGAATCAGGTTCTTAACCCTACGGTTCTCGCCATCTATTGATCAACAATCCGGTGAAAAATCCGACACTGAACGAATGGCAGAGCAGGCAACAATCCTGGAAGCTACCAAGGCTCTCTCTCAACAGATTACAATGATTATGGGACAACAATCCGGGACATCATCTTCCAACGAGGGGAATCAGCCGGATATTCGAATTGATGTCAAACTTGATAATAGCAATTACATATTGTCGGCACGATTGAGGGAAGTGGTGATAGGAGGCCGAGATCGCTATGAGATTCTCACCGAAAAACCACCGGAAAAGGCAGATCCGAGGTATAAAGCATGGAGGAATAAAGACTTACAAGTCTTCTCATGGTTAACGAACAATATGGAAATGGGTATATTCACTTTCCAACATCCGAATCACTGTGGAGTACGTTGGCCAGGACATTCAAAGTCGGGGAGGATAGTCTCCAAATATTTGATTTGAAGACAAAAGTCGGACGATTGGTGCATAATCAATCCGGACTAGAGGAATACTATAGCTTGTCAAACAGCTTATGGATGGAGATCGATCGGAGAAGGCCGAATCCAATGAAGCATGAAGAGGACATTATCGAATATAACAGGATTCGATTCGAAGATCAATTATTCATGTTCTTATCGGGACTAGACAGAGTATTTGATCCTATTGTGAAGGATATATTGAAGGAGAAACCCCTTCCCGGAGTAGAAGCTGCTAGTTTCGACTAGAACATATGCAATTATTCGAACATATGCAACGCTTCGATTAGAAGCTGCTCGCCAGGAGATCTTGTCGCCGGCAGCAAGCTCGGAAAGCGACCCTCAAAATTCAGGTTTGGGCTCAGGCCTCGTAACTTAGATGGCCCAAAACAAGAACTCATCATCGAGGCCCATAATTGTGACCCATCTCGAAACGGTCATCCATGGATCAGACCCAGATATAGGTGGGGCGAACTTCAGTGGGCCGGGTGGAATCCGACCTGGATATACCAACCCAACAACCCAGAACCAACCCAGGCAACCAGATCCACAGACCCGACAGTATCCTCGCTGACCCGAAAACACCCAGAGTCAGGGAGGCTGCCGGTCAGAAGGGGCCTATTCGGCCGGAACTTCATCCTTTCGGTGGAGATGCGACGAATGCGGAAAATTGGGCACATTAAGAGAGATTGTTACCAGATCGTAGGATATCCAGCAAATCACCCGCTGAATCCAGCAAATCGGAGATAGTACCGTGGAACTATAGCGGTGGGCGAAGGGCTCGACCGAAATGAAAATGAAGAACACAGATTTGCCGCACTAGGAGTCAAAAGGTGAGAACCCATCCACCAGCATGCTAATTCCGACAGAAATTCAGTCAGGAATACCATGAGCAATGAAGGATGTGACAGTGAACAAGGCGGAACGAGAGAACCGACGGGCAAAACTCAAGTGTCACGAACAGGTATGATGGCGAGAGGGGGTAAATTACCCTCTCATCCTTCCACTTTTAATAATTCTAAGTTTTTTCTGGAGGGTTGTTTCGGGAATATTAATGATTCTAATTCAGGGATATTAAATGTATGTGGTGACAGAGTTCAGGTGAAAAATCACCAGTGGATATTTGATTGCGGTGCAACTAATACAGTGTCATATGATATTAATAATTTTTGTGAGAAACAAGGGCCTATGAAGAAAGGTATTCAGACCGCCAATGGGGAGCTACTACTTGTTAAGGGTGCCAAAAACGTTGAGATAACTCCAAATCTCAAACTACCCAACTGTTTATATGTTCCTACTTTGTCCGATAAGTTACTATCTGTCAGTCACGTAACGAAAGAGCTAAACTGTGCTGTATTGATGTACCCGTCGTTTTGTGTGTTGCAGGATATTCGGACGAAGGAAATCCTTGGGCGTGGCACTGAAAGGGCTGGACTGTATTACGTTGTTGAAGTTGTTGCACCGTCCAAGACACTATCCATCAGTAGTAATGCATCCCAGAAAAGCTAGTTGTGGCACCAGCGCTTAGGTCATCCTTCCGACAACTATCTGAAAAAACTTTTCCCGAATTTGTCTGGTTTTCCTATTTCCCGTAATGCTTGTCTTCGTGCTAAAGCACATAGGGCATCGTTTGCACCTAGTCTTTCCCGTACTGACAGACCTTTTGATATTATCCACTCTGATGTTTGGGGGCCTGCCCCGGTTGAGGGAGAATGTGGTTTGAAGTATTTTATTTTATTTATTGATGATTGCACTCGCATGACTTAGATATATTTTATGAAGCATAAGTCGGAGGTTGTGACTAAATTTATTACTTTTTATCATATGGTTGCTACTCAATTTGGTATGCCTATTAAGATCTTGCGATCCGATAATGGAGGGGAGTTTGTAAACTCAAAGATGTCAATGTTTTGCTCAGAAAAGGGACTCGTTCATCAAACGATCTGTCCTTATAGTTCGGAACAAAATGGAGTATCAGAGCAGAAGAATAGATTCCTTCTCGAGATCACACGTGCCCTTATGCTAGATTCCGGAGTGCCATCATTGTATTGGCCCGAAGCTGTGGCCACGGCAACATACCTAGCAAATCGGTTGCCTACAAAAGTCCTCGGGATGAACACACCACTTCAGGCATTGTCATGGCATACGAAAGTCCCTCCTTATCTCACTATGCCTCCACGTGTATTTGGATGCTCGGTCTTTGTCCATGTCCCAAAGGTATATCGTACGAAATTTGATCCTTGCTCCCTGAAGTGTGTTTTTGTTGGATATGGAGTGCATCAAAAGGGCTATAGGTGCTATGATCCTGTCACCAGGAGGTTATTTACTACAATTCATTGTGATTTTGTTGAGAATGACTTTTACTTCAGCAGTACTTCTCCGTCTAGGGGTCAGGGGGAGATAATGCTGGACCCGCTAGACTGGATAAGTATTCCCTCGATTACAGAAATGGATAACCCTCAGAAAAAGCCACCCGTGTCTTCAGAACCACCGCCACATGACCCATCCCTGGCCTCCTCATCGCCACCATCACCGGTAATACAATCTGGAGGCCCTGAAGTGACTTCGACCCCTCCTTCTCCGGATACTTCGGTAAGTATGCCTTTATCCCGTAATGATAGTCTAAGCCAGGATTCTATGCCTGTCACTAATGATCTTGCAGATTCATGAGTTCGTATACTACCTGAGTGATCAACTAGAGGAGTAGCAGCTCGAAGGTATATTGCTGTTCATGTTCCTGTGTCCAAGTGATACCCGGTCTGAATACCTTTCTTCGTAGGTCCCTGTTTCTCACGAAAATCATTAATATCATATGACACTGTATCAGTTGCAACACAATCAAATATCCACTGGTGATTTTTCACCTGAACTCCGTCATCACATACATTTAACATCCCCGAATCAGAAACATTAATATTCCCGAAACAACCCTCCGGAAAAAACTTAGGATTATTAAAAGTGGAAGGACGAGAGGGTAATTTACCCCCTCTCACCTTCATACCTGTTCGTGACACTTGAGTTCTGCCTGTCGGTTCTCTCGTTCCGCCTTGTTCACTGTCACTCACGATATACCCGACCGAATTTCCGTCGGAATTAGCATGCTGGTGGACGGGTTCTCAACTCCCGACTCTCAGCACGGCAAATCCGTGTTCATTGTTGTCATTTCGGTCGAGCCCTTTGCCCACCGCTACAGTTCCACGGTACTGTCTCCGATTCGCTAGATTAAGCGGGTGATTCGCCGGATATCCTACGATCTGGTAACAATCTCTCTTAATGTGTCCCAATTTCCCGCATTCGTCGCATCTCCGCCGGAAGGATGAAGTTCCGGCCGAATAGGCCCCTTCTGACCGGCGGCCTCCCTGACTCTGGGTGTTTTCGGGTCGGCGAGGATACTGTCGGGTCTGTGGATCCAGTTGCCTAGGTCGGTTCTGGGTTACTGGGTCGGTATATCCGGGTCGGGTTCCGCCCAGCCCGCTGAAGTTCGCTCCGCCTATATTCGGGTCTGATCCATGGATGACCGTTTCGAGATGGGTCACAGTTATGGGCCCCGATGATGAGTTCTTGTTTTGGGCCATCTGAGTTACGAGGCTTGAGCCCAAACCTGAATTCTGAGGGCCGCTTTCTCCTTCAATATATCCCTTACAATAGGATCAAATACTTTGTCTAGTCTTGATAAGAACGTGAATAATCGATCTTTGAATTGAATCCTGTTATATTCGATAATGTCCTCTTCATGCTTCATTGGATTCGACCTTCTTCGATCGATCTCCATCCATAAGCTGTTTGACAAGCTATTGTACTCCTCTAGTCCGGATTGAATCTACACCAATCATCCGGCTTTTGTTATCAAATCAAATATTTGGAGACTATCCTCCCCAGCTTTGAATGTCCTGGCCAACGTACTCCACAGTGATTCGGATGTTGGAAAGTGAATATATTGTCGGACCATACCCCTTTCCATATTGTTTGTTAACCATGAGAAGACTTGTAAGTCTTTATTCCTCCACGCCTTATACCCCGGATCTGCTTTTTCCGGCGGTTTTTCGGTGAAAATCTCATAGCGATCTCGGCCTCCTATCGCCACTTCCATCAATCGTGCCCACAATATGTAATTGCTATTTTCAAGTTTGACATCAATTCGAATATTCGGCTGATTCCCCTCGTTGGAGGATGACGTCCCGGATTATTGTCCCATAATCATTGTAATCTATTGAGAGAGAGTCTTGGTAGCTTTCTGGATTGCTGCCTGCTCTGCCATTCTTTCACTATCAGATTCTTCGCCGGATTGTTGATTGATAGGTGATGAGAACCATAGGGTTAAGAACCTGGCTCCGATACCATAATGTGTTGTAAATATGTAAATATGTAAAAGAGATACGTACGACACGAGATTTATGTGGTTCGGGAGAAATTCCTACTCCACATGAGAGATCTTGTTCTCCGATTTTCTTCTCTCTTTTTCTCATCATCTTTTCACTATCTCACCTATATTATATAAACTACACACCTACAATAATGCTCCATAAATGCCTCATATGTGTATATGCTACACACCTACAATAATGCTTCATAAATGTCTCATATGCATATGTTTTGTAAACTATTCTTCACGCGTGCAGACAAGTTTCATAAATGCATTTGGAGGCGGGGCCCGAGGTAATTTCTATCACGCGTCTTTTCTTTTCCAACACTCCCTCTCAAGTTGGATGGTGGACGGTCCAACACCCAACTTGCCAACAGCTTCATAAAATGAACGTCCAGCTACAGCTTTCGTTAAAATATCTGCCAACTGATCTTCTGAACATACGTAAGGAAGTGTGATTACCCCATCTTCCAACTTTTCTTTTATAAAGTGTCTATCAATTTTCACATGCTTCGTTCTGTCATGCTGCACAGGATTTTCTGAAATCTGAATTGCAGCTCGATTATCACATCTGAGAGGACACGCTCGTCTTGGGGGAAACCCCAACTCTGTCATCAATTTTCTTAACCACAATATTTTTGTCTCTCCTTTGGCTATACCCCGGAATTGCCTCAGCGCTCGATAAGGCCACTACCTTCTGCTTCTTGCTTTTCCACGTAACCAGATTCCCACCAATGAACGTGAAATATTCGGAAGTTGACTTGCGGTCTACAGGATTTCCAGCCCAATCAGCATCAGTATATGCCTCCATAGTCAGATGCCCATTATTTCGAAATATTACACCAGTATCTGTAGTTCCCTTCAGATATCGAACGATTCTGATCGCAGCTTCCCAATGATCCTTCCGAGGATCGTGCATGAATTGACTGACGATACCAACTGCATATGCAATGTCTGGTCTAGTGTGTGATAAGTAGATTAACTTCCCAACTAGGTGTTGGTACTGTTTCTGATCCACTGTTTCGGCCTTATCCACAATTCGGAGTCCATGATTCGGCATCATCGGTGAATCGGCTGGCTTATAGTCCATGAGACCTGTCTCAGCTAACAGATCAAGGATATACTTGCGCTGACAGATATAGATCCCACTCTTGGATCGCATTACCTCAATTCCAAGAAAGTACTTAAGAGCACCTAGGTCCATCATCTCGAATTATCTAAATAACTTCGCCCTCAGGCTTGCTATTTCTTCTTCATCATCCCCAGTAATCACCATATCATCCACATAGATGATCAAACATGTGATGCCTTGTTGCCTTCTTTTCAAGAACAGAGTGTGGTCTGAATTGCTCTGGTGAAATCCATAGCGTCGCATGGCTGAGGTGAACCGTCTAAACCAGGCTCTTGGAGACTGTTTCAGTCCATAGAGCGCCTTCTTCTTGAGTCTGCATCCTTCATTAAGTCGAAATAAGTGTGAGAAACCTGGTGGTCTTTCCATGTATACTTCCTCCTTTAGGTCTTCATGAAGGAAAGCATTCTTTACATCGAACTGGTGTAGTGGCCAATCTTGATTAGCTGCAATAGAAAATAGCATTCTGATAGTATCTATCTTTGCTACCGGTGAGAAGGTTTCCGAGTAATCAATTCCATAAGTCTGGGAGTATCCTTTCGCCACTAATCTCGTCTTGAACCGCTCAACCGTGCCATCTGCCTTTCTTTTGATTGTCTAAACCCATCTACAACCCACAGGGCGCTTTCCATCTAGTATCTTGCACATTTTCCAAGTACGATTCTTTTCTAGAGCCTCCATTTCAATCTCCATTGCTTTCTTCCATTCGGGTATGTCCAAGGCTTCCTCGACACTTTTGGGTAGCTCCTCTTGATACAATGCTACCATAAATGCTTTGGCAGTCTCAGTGTGGCTCCCCCTAAACATGTTAGCGACCGGGTATCGCTTGGACCCAGGAACATGAACAGCAATATACCTTCGAGCTGCTACTCCTCTAGTTGATCTCTTAGGTAGTATACGAACTCGTGAATCTGCAAGATCATTTGTGTGTTACAGGATATTCGGACGAAGGAGATCCTTGGGCATGTCACTGAAAGGGCTGGGCTGTATTATGTTGATGATGTCATTGCACCGTCCAAGACACTATCCATCCGTAGTAACGCATCCCAGAAAAGCTGATTGTGGCACCAGCGCTTAGGTCATCCTTCCGACAACTATCTTAGAAAACTTTTCCCGAATTTGTCTGGTTTCCCTATTTCCTGTAGTGCTTGTCTTCGTGCTAAAGCACATAAGGCATCGTTTGCACCTAGTCTTTCACGTACTGACAAACCTTTTGATATTATTCATTCTGATGTTTGGGGGTCTACCCCGGTTGATGGAGAATGTGGATTGAAGTAATTTGTTTTATTTATTGATGATTGCTCTCGCATGACTTAGATATATTTTGTGAAGCATAAGTCGGAGGTTGTGACTAAGTTTATTACATTTTATCATATGGTTGCTACTCAATTTGGTATGCCTATTAAGATCTTGCGATCCGATAACGGAGGGGAGTTTGTGAACTCGAAGATGTCAATGTTTTGCTCAGAAAAGGGACTGGTCCATCAGACGACCTTTTCTTATAGTCCGGAATAAAATGGAGTAGCAGAGAGGAAGAATAGATTCCTGCTCGAGATTACACGTGCCCTTATGCTAGATTCTAGAGTTCCATCGTCCTATTGGTCCGAAGATGTGGCCACGGCAACATACCTATCAAATCGATAGCCTATGAAAGTCCTCGGGATGAACACACCACTCCAGGCATTGTCATGGCATACGAAAGTCCCTCCTTATCTCACTATGCCTCCACGTGTATTTGGATGTTTGGTCTTTGTCCATGTCCCGAAGGTAAATCGTACGAAATTTGATCCTTGCTCCCTAAAGTGTGTTTTTGTTGGATATGGAGTGCATCAGAAAGGCTATAGGTGCTATGACCCTGTCACCAGGAGATTATTTACTACAATTCATTGTGATTTTGTTGAGAATGACTTCTACTTCAACAATATTTCTCCGTCTAGGGGTCAGGGGGAGACAGTGCTGGACCCTCTAGACTGGATAAGTATACCCTCGATTGCGGAAATGGATAACCCTCAGAAAGAGCCACCCGTGTCTCCAGAACCACCGCCATATGTCCCATCCCTAGCCTCCTCATCACCGTCGCCGCAGGTAATACAGTCTGGAGGTCCTGAAGTGATTTCGACCCCTCCTTCTCCAGATACTTCAGTAAGTATGCCTTCTCCTCCTACTGATAGTCTAATCCAAGATTCTATGCCGGTTACTAATGATCTTGCAGATTCATGAGTTCGTATACTACCTGAGAGATCAACTAGAGGAGTAGCAGCTCGGAGATATATTGCCGATCATGTTCTTAGATCTAAGCGATACTCGGTCGCTAACTTGTTTAGGGGGAGACACACAAATGGGCTCACGAACACGTTTACAAACAGGCTTGCGAACAAGCTCACGAACGAGCTCACGAGCTTTTTATTATTTATTATTATGTTTTTATTTTTTATTTTTTATTTTTATTTAATATATATAAATTAAATAATATAATATTATTATATTAATATTCACGAGTGGCTCGTTAAGGGCGGGCTCGCAAACAAGCTCGAGCTCCTTAAGCCTATTCGCAAACACAAGTTCGGGTTCGACCTCGAGCTCGTTAAGATTAACGAATCGAATGAATGAGCTTTTAATGAGCCGAATACGAGCTTGTTCACGAATAGCTTTCTTCGTTTACAGCCCTACCGAAGAAAAGCAGAAGCGTACACAGGCCATTCGGTCGTTAAACCATTATTGACTCTAATACTATGATAAATTTTATATAAGCTGGGCCGACTCTTAACGCGAGTCAACGGTCGCCCGGCCCATCACACTCGGGTCAACGGGCTTTGAATAAATCGAGCTCAGGGACAACTGGGTCTCGTGTATGCAGGTGTGCGTGTGGGGGTTAAGTTGGTAGTATTGTGGGTGTCACTATTAAAACCTTAGGCCCAAGATAATTGGTTCTCCCCACAATTCCTATTTAAATTATTTATCTCATACTTATACTTTCGGTGTGGGATAACAACTCTTTAACAAGGATCACATGGGCCATGGCAAAACAAACATCACCGGTGTTGCGAGGATCAAAAGAAATGATAGGTGCTGCAAAGAGGACTGGAAACATAAGACCAGAAAAGGAGAAAGGATCACATGGGCTGAATCTTTGGGCTACTCCCTACAGGATACTCACAAAGGAGCAGGAGGATTCACACACCTCAAACATGCTTCATCAACACCTAGTAGATTGGGTTTTATTTCGTTTTAGTTACATGCTTTGTAAAAAATAATTGGTGGAGGAGGTCGGCCGTCGCAATAAATTTTTTTTAAAAAAATGAGTGTTTTGCGTAGCTAATTTTCTATTATTTGTTCTTATTTTTAAAACCTAAATCTTCTAAAAAATAATCATCTCTTGACATGCTTTTTTTCCTTCTAAAAATTAGAATGAAAATTTTAAAATTATATCAAACTTGCAAATAATATATAAGACAAAATTACCCTTATTTTTATCATTAATTGATTAAATGAAGGTTATTTCGGTAAGCTATTATTAATTTTATAATATATAATTAAAATTGAATTTCAAATAATCATCTTTTAATAACTTACACAAAACACCACACATACTAAAAATAAGAACAAGTAAAAAAAGAAGTACAAGAAGAAGTATAAAAACTTCTATGCAAACCAGTGGGTAAGTGTAACTTTATTAATTCTTTTGATCTTCTATATTTAAGTTTTCAATTTGGACAGTTGTCAATAACAATAATTTAAAATTATGTTGTCATGCCCGATATAATGTCCATATTACGAAAAAATCCACATCATGAGATTCAGTCCAATGACTAGGAATTTCCTTGCTTGCCAACAAGGTATTAACCCTGATTCAACAATCAAATTTTGTTTAATTTAGGGCTTTTTAACGAAATTTTTTATTTTATTGAATTAAAATTGATGTGAAGCACCTACATAGCCAACTCCTGGTCATTCCAGCAAAATGATTTAGGATGATACATCCCCACCTCCTTAAAACTTTTTTTTGGCAAACTCATGGCAAGGAAAATCCTAAGAGAGGAAAGAGTTTGGCAACCTATACTTCCTTTACAAAAATAATTGTTCTCGAAAAATATCGAAACTAAATAACTAATGTCTAAATATTTAGTGTAAGCATTTAAAATCTTCATCCAAAACAGTTGAATCGAGTCATAGATGTTGTGTATCCTATCATCCAGCATTCACGAACCACCTTTATTCCATGCACTTGAAATCTTACTCTGACATTTCTTAGTATCCTCCATGTAATTCGACGTCCCCTCCGATGACATTGAATAAAAAACAACATAAGAATATGAGACAAAATTTAATGTGAAGGTACGCATAAACTTCTAGCTAGTTATATAGAATTTCTCAAATGCCGTCGTTAAATAAATACTCGCTCGAGAGTAAATCATCATATTGTATCAATATTTACGTCATCGAATATTGGGCCAATTGGTGGAAAAAAACCCGCCCCTTACCTGAGTTGGGCCCAAGCCCGTATGAATTAAAATTCATCACGGCCGGCCCAATTCATACACGATAGAAGAGGGCGGAAGGGTGAGATGGGGATTTCGGATGCAGCGACTCCGTCAAGGAATCGCGAGAGATATGCGATACAAAATCCACCCAATCTCGCCACTTCGCCACGATCTCGGAAGGGATATGAAACCACCAATCTCTGGACGGGGTATAAAAGGAGAGGACTGGCGAGTTGGAAGGGTGCTACTACATTTCCGTGGAGATTTAGCTTTGAAAAATTCTTGTGCTTTGTGTAAGTGATTTGAATTGTGGATGGAGTGGTTCGATATAGGGGTTTTTAGTTTGATCAATCTTTCGATTTCCTTGCTTGTCCTTGAAAACTATGAGATCGTAATTATATGTTTTCTGCGGAAGATGTTTGCGGGGGATGAGATTTTCAACTTCTAAATTCGTATTGACAAGTGGGTTGGGGACCTTGTTTTCAAAATTGTTACTACGTGAATTGATTTGGAAAGTTACCCTTTTTCTGTAGATGTATAGAGAAAATAATTCTCACAAATTATTTCATGTATGCTGGTTATAGAGATGCTTGTTTTGAAGTCGAATTCTTGGCCAGTTGGCCAGAAAGATTTTTCCTTTACTGGTTATATCTGTCAGATTGGTAGAGCAGGCTTATTTCTGCTACTATTTTGAAAACATTATTTTCCCTCGATTGAGAGGTTTTGTAGACGGTTTGGGGAGGTGTTGTGAAGAAAGATCAGTGTTGATTTTCCTGGAAAATTTAATGTGTGTGTGGGGATAGTTATCTATATGCTGTATGGTAAGCATGTGTTGAGAATTTGGGCATATGGGTATGGCTACGGGCCAAGTTGAGCCATGGGCTCGTGTTGGGGAATAGAAATCCCCGTGTTGGCGATTGGGATCCCGGGTTGACTTGCGAGTCGTGTGTATGCTGTATCGCCGGGTGGATAAGTTGTGGTGCTGGTAGGACAGTGGCAGTGTACTGGTTGTGCAGCCGGAGGCTGAGTGTTTTGGCTATTTGGTTGTCTTGTGTTACTAATGTATAGGTTAATACTTGAGTTGCTGGATTTGGGATTTTAAACCGGTTATGTCCTTTCAAGAGATTGATAGATCTTATATGTGGTTATTTTATGTTGCTAATATATATATAAGTCTTTAGGCTGAACTGCTTGAACTCAGATATCGTTTTAAAACAGGTTATACGTTTTGCGAAAGAACTTATAGATTTTCGGAAATGACAGTTGTGCATGTCGTTTTTATCGAATTGTTTCGGCTATTATTTAAATTACTTGTTGAGCCTCGGCTCACGGATACGTTTATCCACAATTTTTCAGATCCTAGGGCTGAGGGCAGCGGACGTGATTGAAGAGGGTTCGAATTGCGCAGCTTTATGATGTTCTGTTTTGAATAAATGCATGCTTTGTGTAGTGTGTTTCTCACGGGAGCTAGAAGGGTTGTTAATCCCCTTGAACATTAAACTCCTGTTATTTGGTTTTCAATACTTTGTTCTGAGTTTGAACTTATTTTTAAACATTACTCTGGTTCGTACTGCTATGTTCCAAATGTTCGTGTGTATTGTTGTGGTTGGTGGATTTGGGTTGTGACATTTCCACCCGTTCCCACAAATCGATCCGCCGCCGACATGAACTGGTAACCCAATCCGGCCTCATCAGTGGTAGGTGGATGCCTCGCCAATGTCGGATCCGCTACAAGCTCTCCAAGAACACCAGCATCATGAAATATATGTCTCATAGCCAGCTCAAAAGGGTCATCAACAAACGACCGAATGGAACATGAGGGCAAAGAGAGACCATATTTGGCCAAAGTATCAGCTTGAGCCACATACTACCGCTTGATATAGGAAATAATTTGTCCCACACCGGTTTGGGAGAAGAAATCTCCCAAACCTCACCTCTATAAATAGGAGCGATGGTAGAAAGGGGGAATCATGCAAACCAACGGTTGGGTTGCTAAGCCATTGGCTGAGCGACCTATTTCTTGCGGTGTTGGGCCTGTTAATTTGTATAGTTTATGTGAGGGAGACACAGAATTTACGTAGTTCGGGTGAATCTCTACTCCACGGAAAAGATTTCTTCTCTTCTTCTGTTTTTTCTTTTTTTTTTCACAGTGTTACAATGGCTTCTTTATAGCCTACACTCCACACGGTTCCCCCCTCCAAATCCCTACAATCAAGGGCTAAGATAAGGTAAGGATATTCACATAATTATCCTTCCTTATTTACATATTTCCAAATCTCAATATTCAACTCTTAATACTCCCCCTCAAGTTAGGTGTAGGATACCCAACACCTAATTTGCATAGTATCTCATGGAAGGAACATCCATTCACTATTTTGGTTAGGATGTTTGCCAATTGGTCTTCAGATTGCACATAGGGAAGTGTAACACATCCACTTTCTAGCTTCCCTTTAATAAAATGTCGGTCCACCTCTACGTGCTTGGTCTTATCATGTTGGACTGGATTTTGCGCGATTTGAATTGCTGCTCGATTATCACACCATAGGGGACATGCCTGAGAGGTGCCAAATCCCAATTCTGTCATCAATTTCCTGATCCACAATACTTCTGCAATACCGCGAACTACTCCTCGAAATTTTGCTTCAGCACTCGACAGGGCAACCACTTTCTGTTTCTTACTTCTCCATAACACAAGATTGCCACCAACCAATGTGAAGTATCCTGCTGTAAAGCGTCTATCTACTGGGTTACTGGCCCAGTCAGCATCTGTATAAGCTTCAACCCTCAAATGTCCACTCTTTCTGTACAATATCCCTGTGTCTAGAGATCCCTTCAAGTACCTCAACACCCTCAAGGCGGCATCCATATGATCCTTTTGGGGATCGTGCATAAACTGACTAATGACCCCAACTACATATGCAATGTCTGGACGCGTGTGTGCCAAATAGATCAATTTCCCGACCAAATGTTGATATTGCACTTTGTCTGTTCTTTCTGCGTTTTAGTCAGTCTTCAATTCGTGGTTTATTATCATCGGGGTTTCTGCTGGCTTGCAGTCTAGTAGTCCTATTTCAGCGAGTAAGTCAAGTATGTACTTCTTTCGAGAGATGTGAATCCCCTGTCTTGATCTGGAAACCTCAATCCCAAGAAAATACTTTAGCATTCTGAGATCTTTCATTTCAAATTCTTTGAAGAGATTCTTCCTTAGGCTTTCAATTCTGCTGTATCGTCTCCAGTGATGATCATATCATCCACATATATAATAAGGCTTGTGACCCCTTCATCTCGGTGCTTCAGAAATAGAGTGTGATCGGAGTTGCTCTGGCAATACCCGTATTTCTTCATAGCTAGAGTTAATCTCCCAAACCAAGCTCTGGGGGATTATTTCAGGCCGTAGAGAGCCTTCCTCAGCTTGCACACTTTATTGAGACAATAATCCCCTGAAAAACCTGGTGGACCTTCCATATATACCTCTTCACTCAGATCTCCATGTAAGAACGCGTTTTTCACATCAAATTGGTGCAA
>JAOYMZ010021979.1:0-18157 GCA_025802335.1 Pinguicula primuliflora
GTTCACTTTCACGTTCTCATTCTTATAATGTAATGAAGCGATCCTACTGTAAATACCATATGGAAGTGTAAATCTCACAAGAAAATGCATAACTCATCTCTCGATTGTAACGATAGTGCCATAAATCAGCTAGAACTCAGAGTCAAACGCACCTTTAACAAATAAACCAGCTTAAAATGCACCCTTTTCACGCTGGGCCCGTCGATAATCTCTCTCTCTTTTTCTCTGAATACGTTTTCGGACCAGTCGTTGAGCCGAGAAGGGTGAAGAATTGGAAAAACGAAACCGAAAAAATGCAGGTTTTCGGTTTTTCGATCATCATGTTTCCGTACGATCGTAGATGGGTTTGGCGGGAATGAGTGTGGTTAAGTTAGCTGCTTGTTTAGTAGTAACCATTTAGTCGTTAACTAGAATATATTCGATTTTTTATTTATTTTTAAAGATGGAGGTTACATTTACAATTCTTTTTTTTAAAAGGTTACTTTTCAAAAACAATTTTCTCATAAGATTATTTTTGCAAATGCCCCATATAGCTAACGATGGGATCACGTTTGTGCTAGATTTCAGAACCTCTCCTTTAGTGGAGCTCCATGATTGCTTGGACGCCCTAAGACACCTCCAAATATTTGTGCTGTTGCTGGGACATTGCTCTCGTATTGTGTGCTAAATTATTGACATGTTGGAAACTGCATGCAGAGACAATTGCATTCAAAGATTATAGGTTCAAATCTCTTTAACCATATGAGCCTGTCGCATATGACTTGTCAAATGTAATTTACCTCCTTACCATAGTTTGCAAGCTATTGCGACAGAGCGTTAAGTTTACTTACATCGGTAGGATTGCTATGTCATAAAAAAAATGTTGTACCACTCGTAGAATCTTTGGCTAGTGGGTCTCAGTTTGAGGCACAAGTCAAGAAGTTACACGAAAACAGAATCTGGGCACCCTACCATCCTAGAGAACCAGGAAGAAATGTAAGAACAGAAGTATATTTCTATGCAAATCTTTATCCAGTATGTATTTGCAGCAGATCTGAGATGAAAATGAAGCCTAACAAACTTGATGAAACAGAGTCTGAAGCTGGACTCCGACTGATAACATTCTATCTCCACAGATATATCCAGGTTCTACTAACCTCTCACCAGTAGCATCAAATCTACATATTCAAGAAATTTGCTCATACTACCACATAGATGGGACATAAACCTGTTCTTTTAGATTCTGTGCAGCACTCTCGGTGGGAAAACCACGGACAGCGCCAATCGTCCACTGCGATATAATGCCTGCTGAAATGGCGAAACGCAGCTGCCTCTCCAGTGTATCTTGATCATCAAACATCTCAGGATGTGAAATCAGCTTACGCATGATCCCAGCAACAACAGCATCACCAGAACCAGTTCTATCACACGTAAACGGGGTGATGAGGACATCTTCCGTGCCCATAAGTACCCCGTCAAATGAAGGGGAGTAATAATGTAAGCCAAGGGTTCCATCTGTGATGAACAAAAACTTCAGGCCATCGTGCCACAGTGGCGATATTTCATCGCGGGTGTAGTGATAGAAATTTCTTCGTTTCTTCATCTGCTCGTAATTCTCAGCATAGTACTGAGGCCTGTAGTTTCTTTTCCTTTCATAATGCTCTTCATCCAAAAGAAATTCGAATTCCTGCCTTGTGACCTCAATGATGTCGGCTTGTTCCCAAGCTTCCTTGATCACCTCCCTTGTCTCGTCCCGTGATTTCCACAAAGGTAAAGGTAGATTTAAGTCGAAAAACGTAAGACCATCAAATTTTTTCGACAACGCAATTGCTTTGAAAAGGGTAGCACGCATAGAAACTGAAATGAGAACGTCAGAGTTGAAATGAAGAATCCTAGCCTGCATAGGAAGCAATAGAGGGACAATATCAAAGCAAGGGAGTCTCTGCCATAGCATGTTGCAAATAACTTTATGACTTGAAATCAATGTTCGAGAAAGCGGGGGCGGTCTATAAGTGGCCATGACCCGCCTAGCGCTTAGGCGGCTTATGCGCCCCTAAGCCGGTGGTTAGATGATATTCAGTCAACGCGGCGATCAACCAGCGCGGTATCTAGGCGGGCTAGGCGATCGCCTTCTCGAACAGAGCTTGAAATAAACAAAAGAGAGATGTCCATTTCTGTTTTTCATTCTCAAGTTGTAGTTGGTTTCAAGAGAAGTTGGATTTTGCTATCATTTCACAGGTTCTTCCTATACTTCTCAGTTATAAAAAAAATTCCAGTGCTTTTCTTGAAAACGCTTAAATCACAAACTGAGTACTTTAATATCAATGCAATAGCAACGCTGCTCAAACCCATCTCATTCAATATAATCAAATTACCAGTAATGGAATTCGAAGCGAAGAAAATGAACCAGAAAAACACCAAATTGTCAAAGCAACAAAAAACATAACAAGTATGAACTTTACATTAAACATTTTTATGTACCTCTTTCAACACATGAAGATTTAACTCTGATGCCAGTAATGAATCCTCTGCGCATTCCTTCACTGTATCGGCCCACATTTTTTTCCCCTCAACCTTAATCTTCATAAAAGTGGTGGAAGTTCTATAATTATCATCAATCTTCACTCCCCTTGTCTGCACTTTCTCCTTATTCATCATAAGTACCAATTCCTCACCAAAATCATCATTCCCAACTTTCCCCACAAACGCAGCCCGACCACCTAACCTCACATGGGCAATAGCCACATTCGACGGTGGACCACCCGGGGCCCGTATAAATTCCGGCGGGTTCCATTGAAGCATTTTCCATTGTGAGTACATGTCCGGGTGCATTTGCTCCGGTGCAACTCTCACCGTCGGCAAAAATTCTTTCTTTGCAGCTCCGAAGCAGCAAATTAAAGGGGGATCGTCGTACGGAATGCCTTCACCGTCGTCGTAATCACGAAGCTCTTCAGTGTCGGTGATTTCTCTAGAAATAACATCTTCCTTTCTCGAAATTAATGGCTCGGCAGCTTTTTTAACGGATCCCTTCGATTTTTTCTTTGACGAACTGGGCGAGGTACCCACCTTAGTGTTTGCTGAGGCGGCCTTTTTGCGACCGCGGCGTCCGGTGGAGGAGGAGGCGTCATCGGCCGAGGATCTCGGACATGACAAGTGGTAGAAATTTTGTGTTTTGCGTGTGGAAGTGTTGTAATATGTGAATGACTTCATGCCGTTAAGCGAATTCTGAGCTAAAGAGTGGCAAGAGTGGAGGAGGAGCTGAGCTGTTGCCATTTTTCTGAGCGGGTTTAAGGTTTATCCTCTACCCTCACAGACTTTCGGTTTCTCTTCTAGTTTCAGAACAAAAAATCTGGATTTTCTTTCGGGCTTGGTTGTATATGGGCTTGAGCAAATATTGAAGATGAAATAATAATAATTGTGTACTATTTTCCATATGATTTTGTTGTTTGGGCTCGAATAACTTGATCTTATCATGGAAGTTTACCTTGAGACCAAAATGAGATAGGTAGATGAAACTCTAGACACACTCACACTGCCGTCCTTGGGGGATGACCCTAACTTGCGGTGTCATATCTAAAGAACAGTCCATATCTAGACCTTGAGTTCACTAACACACTTGCGGTGAAGCTGAGAGACAAAATTTCCTTTGTGTTGGCTAGACCGGCTCGTAGCTTGATCGTAGTACGAGTCTAAAAAGGCAGAGTTAAGCATTTGATACATAGATTCTTGCATGAATAAAGTAGTTAAACAAAATACCGCAGTATTGAGTTGCCTCTCCATATTATTATTTCTATCTGATTCTGCTTGTTATTTGGTTTAAGTGTCTTGACAATATTTTAACTATATTCTCTTAGTTTTTCATTGTACTTGGTTTCATTCAATTCTGTTTAGTAGAGCATTAGATACAACTCCTTGCATGTTCGGTTACTATATTATTCATTGTGAATGGGACCATGTCTTTAGCACTACTCTCAGTGGAATATGACCTTAGCTCACCAGTAAAGTACTGCTTGAGACAATGTTCATACACATTTTGGGTAATCTACACCAATCCTCAAAACAGCACAGTAGCACCTGAATCCGACCAATACATCACTAAATGCTAGAACAAAAAAGCCACGACCGCCCACCCGGCAAGTCCGAAGCCCGAAGCCCGAAAATAAAAAGAAATTTGAGATGGGTTCGGGCCCTAAAAATAGATCCTGAACCTAGTTCGGGATAGGATCGGGTCTGCCCCATTTTAAACGGGGCAGGCCCGAAGCCCGAACTAAAAATAATAAAATATTTAAAAAAATTAGTTTGATTGTTGGGTTGGGCCAAGTAAAGCCCAGCAGGAAACCCTATTTCATTTTGTTCTACATTTTTGTTGAATCATGCTCTATATTTTGTTGAATCATGTCAAGCCCTTATCAACCAGGATAAATGAGAACCATGCTCTACATTTTGTTGAATCATGCTGCTTGTTTTATTTGATTTGGTTGGTTATTGGACGATATTAGTTTGGTTCGTACTTTTGTTGGATTATGTTGCTTTAATGTTGTTCTGATCTGAGTAGCTTCACTTTTTAGATACTCTCTGTTTGCTTTGGCTTTAGCTTTTTTTGATTTCTTGTTTTTGTTATAAAAACTTAACTTGATTGTTCTCTGATATTGCATTTCATGGAATTTGTTATTTAAATTCAGGAAATTTACTTTAATTTATGTCTTATTGTTTGGAATACAAGGAATTGATTTTAATTTATGTCTTCGTTGGTTGTTTAGAATTCAATGAATTAATTTTTTTGTGATAGAGTTGAATCAAAACTTAAGTTTATTTTTAAGTTGTGGAACAAAAAAATAAACATTAATTGGACCCAAACCAAAGCGGGAAGAGATCGAAAATCCTCGAATGCCCGATCGGGAATCCTAGCTATTATCAATCTCAAAAATACTATACCAACCACTCTCTAACAGTTAATGGTGTGACGAATGTTGTGCTTTGACCAACATATCACTTTTTTGGTAAGTAAAGTAAGTTTATTAATATATGTGTGTATTTACAAATCACCCTTTGATTTCTTTAGGCTTTAGCTATTGTTAATACACCTATCCACTCAAAAGTGCACACCAGCAGAATCCGACCAACACATCACTAAATGCTAGAACAAAAAAGCCACGGCCGGCCGCCCACCATGGGAGTCCGGAAACCGCTTTTTCCGTCAACCTAGTCTTATTAAATAAATATACTTTGACCGCTGAAACGGCCCCAGTAGAAAGTGTTCCACATCCACAGCATACCGCACCAGAATTAATAACACTGCTCTTGTCATCTCACACTCCACCAACTTCCCCTTGACTCCAATAAATTCTTCGACAATTTCATCAGTCATCACCTCCCCCTTTATCTCCATCTCACTCCAAACAGTATGAGCAGAAGAGTAAGTCTCAGACCTGGGCCTGGGCCTGGGCCGGCTATAAATCCCAAAAGCAGAGCTGCTAGTTTGAAAGCTGGAGGAAGCAAGAAGACGATGATGTTGAGAATATGGACTTTCAGGGTTCCAAAAGGATCCAGAATCCCGGTGGTGGGCCTCCTCAGAAACATACGAACTACAGTGGTCGGAGCCCTGCAGTCGGTGTCAGCGGACTGGAGATGTTCGTGTAAAGTTTCGTCATCAGCAAGTTTGCCGCGGTCTCGCTCTTACGCAGAGATACAGGATTGTCAGAGAGCTGAAGCCATAGAAGACTGCATCGAGTTCTTTAACTCTTCTTCTTTGAAGAGATCAAATTCAGTTACCCATTAGAATTTCAAGAGTGAAATGCTATTTACCCTATATTCATCAACTTATGTTGATTCTACCTTTAAAACAATCAATTTATACCCATATTTTTATAAAAAAATCTTTCATACATAAATATTTTTCATTTTATTATTTTTTATTAATAATCAAATTGTCATTTATTTTTATAATGATTTTTCACGTTAATTTGAGATAAAAAAATTATTAAATCTACTTTTTTTCCATTAATAAGATGAGATCAAAGAGATGTATGTTTAGTTATCCCCAATTGAATAGCTTTTTGTGATGATGATCATTATAAGAAAAAAAGAATAATTTGATTATTAATAAAATAATAATAAAATAAACAATATTTATAAGATAAGAGATCTTTTTGTTCATCTTCTTTAGGAGCTGAAAACAAATTAAAAACTCAACTTGCATGTATAAATAAATAATCATCAACTATGTATCAAAATACAGATTAAATCACACTACCAAAGCTAAAATTCCTTTATTGCTGAATACCAAAATCCTCCAGTTCTACAGCAATACCAGCTAAATTTAATCTAAAACGATACTCAATGCAGGGTTTGTGTGTCAAAGATTGCTTGGTCTCCATGCTTTTAAGGGTCCAGGGAAAGTTTTTCAAGACCCTGGACTCCATGGTTTGAAGCTTTCTTCAACTCTAGCGCTCTTTTGTAAGGTGGTGCAATGGGGGGTTGAACAGGATCTAAGCACTGGTACGATCCATCAACAGATTTTGGAAGTGGATAACTCCTATCCGAATCATAACCATTCAGATCCCCACAGGCCAAAAATGGGATATAAACCTTGTTTTGCCCCTCTAACCAGCCGCTGCTGCAATCTGTCGAGTTGAAAAGCATGAGGAATTCATCATCTGCTAAAACGATAGTTATGAAATGTTTAGAGCTGCAAAAAATGAGATGATTCCGGGAGAGCTACCGAAATCATCCGAGCCAAAGGGGCTCCCAATTTGCTCCAGAAGACGATGAAGATCTTTTTCATTGAAACCTTCCGGAGGGGAGTAATTCTCACATACTACAAAAGCCTCTGTATACAAAATACTGGTGATTTAATATCCATATGCTAAGACACTCATAAATACAAAACTTAGCACATTAGAATCACCAATAGGTGGGGTTTAGTTTAAGGGCGTACAGTGAGAAAATAATTGTATAGTGCCTATGTGGCACTGCAGGATTGGTGTGGTAGGTGGGCCGGTGTTTAACACTGTTGCGCGGGCCCGCTGACCGGCCAATCCCGCAATGACATGCAGGCACTGCATACTATACAATTCTTTTCTCACTGTATACTACCAAAATCCGAATAGGTGTACCAAGGTCATTCATTCACCAATCATCAACAGAGACATGATGACAAGTAGGGGAAAACTCAAGGAACAAGTACACTACCAATGCTTGAATTACGACTGCTTTTTGGTTTGGCAAATGTTACTTCAGTGAAAAACAATTTCAACTGCATCAAAGAAAGAAGGCAGCATAGCAATATAATTTATATGAATAATAGTATAACACTACATGATGAATGGACAATACTGCAAAATTAACAGAATACAACCGGGAAATTAAACGATAAAATCCCATTAAAAAATGTCACAGTAGTAAAACAAACCTGACAATAAAGGAGGCTCGTGTCTTTTCCTCTAAATACTTTTGCAATGAACTTACCACCTATTTTCAGTATGTGGGTGACAATAGTTAAAGCCTGCAAACGTGTTAGGAAATTCTGCATCAGTGACATAGTATAGAGATATCTTACAAAGTATAGTGAAATACCTACAAAATAGAAAACGGAAAATGGACATACGGACCGCTATTATTAGCTGGGACTGAACGAATTCATCCATATCATGTAGGCCGGTAACTGAACAAGAAAGCAGATTTAAGTCGGACAAAATATAGGCATATACATCTATTTATATTTGTATATAGAGAGGGGGTGCTCCTTAAGAGAACTGATTTTAAGGACCTCCAGTGCGGGTCCCCAGAATTAATGACACTGTTGGAAAGCCCAGAGACCGGTAACCAAAAATCCCAAACTCCAGACAAGTTCCAGCCAACAAAAAACAAAAATCCAGTGGGCGGCGACTAGTTGCCGAAAATTTCTAAAATCTTAAAATCCAATTGGTACTACTTAACCTAAGATTAATCCTTCAAAAAAAATTGCAACGAAGGTTTGCCAAAGCCGGGAGCGCGCTGGACAATGGGGATTTCGGGCATATGGGTCTGTGCTTTATGCGGTAGTGTTAGTTCAGGCAAGAATAATGAAGGTCCACGGGAGGTTCATTCTGACAATAAAGTCATTGAAGCATAATATAGGGAGAGAGATAGGAGAAGGTACGTAATTTCACTGACCATCGGGTGCACCATCACATACAACAAGATCAGCCTTGCCTCCATCAAAATGTCGAATGACCTGAGAAATAGAGAACAGCCAAAAGCTTTTAAAAATGTTATATTAAAATTAAGGCGATGCAAGAGAGTCCTAATAACCATGATAAATATATAGAGATAAACCACAAATAATATCCACACCGTTTCAGCTGTCCGGGCATTAGTTATATCCCCCTGAACCTGAATAACACCTTCTATTGGTGCCATGGGCTGCAAATCAATGGCTACAATAAGAGGTAGATTGCCATCCCTGCCAAATTGAAAATAAAATGTGCAGCCTCCAAAAATTGTGTTAACCCGTTAAATGTATGATTGACTTGGTAAAGATGAAAATCTAGAGAGTAGAGACCATAAAGATGACTAAGTAAAAAATTGTCTGCTACGTTGAAAGGTAAAAGCTATCAAATAATACAAACATGATATAACAATAAGAAATTTCATCCGGAAAACATACTCGGAATCAGGGCACAGCTTTGCTGGGATGTAAAGTTTTTGACTCAATACCTAAATCATATACAGCACATATCGAAATTCAGTAAAGTGTAACATATAATATTACATCAAAAATTTGAATTAGAATCTAATGAGCTCATGGAATTGTCCACATATGACAAGCTTAGAACTACTATATATAGATTTGGCGTTGAACTCTTAAACATCAGCTCCTCAAGAGTGTCTGGCAAAATCATCGAGTTATTAACCAGAATTTAAGACATTTATCACGGAATGACAGATACCTGACTCCAACTTCCAGGAGCTGCACATAGATCTACCACTCGCTTTACCCCTGTACATTATTCAGCATAACATTGATGATGGTGAGAACATAGATTAATTTTTGCAAATGGCACTCCAACTATTTACATAACCCGTAAAATACTCATTGAAAATCAACTTAAAGATGACAATACAAGAATAATGACAGCAGTGAAAACAATGAAACACAGTCCTGAAACTAAAAATAGCAAAAACCTTCGAATATGTTGAATTCTTCATCAATCTGAAGCAATTTGAAGGCACTTCGGGCACGCCACCCTTCCTCTTTAGCTTTCCTGTAGTAGATGTCCTGGAAAACCAATCAACACATTAAAAAGAAGGCATCGAAAAAATGATTCAAAAGGAAACTATGGACACGAGAGATCACCCGTTTATCTCTAGACGCTTTCCCCATACGGCCGGAGTAGAACTCGGATAGCTTTCAGAAAACTTTTCAAAGAACTACTTTAACCTCTAAATCTGGTGTGCCAAGACTGAATCTTTACAGCTACGCGCTCTCTCAAAGAAATTCAATGCTAACGAATAACACAAAGAACGTGGCAGATGAGAAGAGAACTGTATCACTTTCAAACTGATCAGCTGAAGGGAAATTCCGGTAGCGGGCGGAGTAAAACCTGAGTAATGAAAACCCAGCTACGCATTTGTTATCACAAAAAAATGGATTCCAATTCCAACACGACACGAAAATCCTAGCCTATTGGGCTTCCATATGAAGCTATATGTACCCACCACAAGGGCGGCTCTACGGGGAGCTCGGGATCGTTTTTTGGGATAGCCCAAGTATATTGGGCTAGCAGTCTAGCACAAAAATAAAAAAATAAAATTAGGCTTCAGAAAAAGCCATTGATTACTGCCTGCAGGATCTGGAATAGAATGTTAGGAGATCAGCTTTGCTAAAAAAAAGAATGTTAGGAGATCAGAATTTTGGAGGCCTTAAAATTCTGATCTCATTATAATATTAATAAAATATTAATTATTAATAAAATATTAATTATTATTTTTAATAATCTTAGAATATTTAGTATTTAAAATTTATAAGATTTAGATTAATTTTAATTTTTTTTGATTAATTTTAATTAACTAAACCCTGAATCCCAATCTCACCCTATAAATCCTAAATCCTATATCTTAATAAACTCTAAATATTAAACCATATTAAATATAAGAATTAATATTACGGTGAATTTGCCGCCGAAAAATTAAAACCCTAAACTCAAAACCCTATACCCTACAAATCATAAATATTAAAACTTTATTAAAAATTGTAATCAATATTACGGCGGTTTCGCCGCTAAAAAATTAAAACGATAAATCCTAAATGCTAAACCCTATACCCTACAAACCATAAATGCTAAACTTTATTAAAAATGGTGATCAATATTACGACGGCTTCGCCGTTGAAAAACTAAAATCCAAAATTCTATAAACCCTAAACTCAAAATTTAAAACCTTAACCCTGAACTAAAAAACAAAACCCCTAAACCCAAACCTTAAATACTAAACGCTAAACTCTAGACCCTACAAATTATAAATGTTAAACTTTATTAAAAATAGTAAATAATATTACGGCGGCTTCGCCGCCAAAATTATAAAACCCAAAATTCTATACATCGTAAACCCTAACTTTAAGCCCTAAAACCTAAACTAAAAAACTAAAACCTTACACCCAAACTTTGAACCCTAGACCCTACAAATCATAAATGCTAAACTTTATTACAAATGATAATCAATATTACGGCGTATTCGCTGTCGAAATAATAAAACCCAAAATTCTAAACCCTAAAACCAAATCCTATAAAATAATAAGAAAATAATTAAATAATAAGTACATCGAAACTATATGAAGTCGCATGTCAAATGAAAGCGCACGACGCGCTGATAATTATGGCAGTCTCTGTTTAGCAAACAATAATTATTTCGCCAGATATTTTAGATTGTAAGAAAGATGAAAAGTTTATTAAAATAATAATAATAATAATATAATATTTAAAGTAAAAAGAAAAAAAGTAAGTCAGTCATAAGGCGAACGGAAATTACAGACATCAACCTTTCCCACGGAAAAAAATTGGGAGAACTGTGCGACCAGAATCTTATAGCATTTTCCTTGCTCAAAAATATGATTGAAGGCTATAGAATGTTGAGTTAGTCCAGTAAAAATTGGGTACCAAATTCATGTACTCAAGTTTTCTAGGCACTTTTTAGCCGTCGAAATAAATGAATAAGACTGATTCTAAAATTTTCTTATCGAAACAATGCCGTAATCAATCCTAAATTTTAATTTGAATATTCGTAACACACCATTTAAAGTTAGATTTAAGTTTGTTACTCTTAAAATATTTATTTAATAAAAAATGCTAGGTACACAAAATGATTTTATATTTAATTATGTGTACCTTAAAGATGTTGTGCATTTTGAAAAGTCAATTCGCAAACCCAATATTATGTCAATATATATATAGGGCAACGTTAAACGACAAAAAAATTGAAATTCGTGAACAAAACGCAAACTTCCTTTTTCCGCGCGCAAATTTTCTGCTAAAATGCGTGTCAGTCACGCATTTTAGGAATCGTTCCATTCATGTCCAGTTTTGAAAAATATCCACCGTCACACTCTTCCCGCGAAAGTATCGAACTCTGCTTGTAGTGGATGGGTTCGATACATTTCCACTCACGGTGAATTGCGGTGTGGTACACTCGTTTATGGCGAATTGCAATTTCTGAATTTTTCCCCATATGAATTGCAGTTCTCAATTCCAATTTTCAGTTTCTGCTTCTTATGGTTTAAATATACGAAAATCATGATTCTTATCTACTTGACTCTTCCCGGTTTCCCTGTTTCACGGCCAAAGAAACAGACTCAATCGATTTCCACTCAAGGTGAATTTCAATGTGGTATGTTCATTTTTGGTGAATTACAATTTCTGATTTTTTCCAATATGAATTGAAGTTCTCAGTTTCTGCTTCTTATGGTTTAAATTTACGAAAATCATGTTTCTTATCTGCTTCACATTTTCCAGCTTACATGTGAATTATAGTTATGGATATCGTCGAATGAACTTCCCAAATCTTACGTTGATGCTAATTTATAGTTATTGGTGAGTTTTGGTTTTGTATTGGTTCTTTTAAGTTTTTTTTGGTAATTAAGATTTTATTGCTAAAAACCGAAATATTTACAAATACAAAGCTTTTGCAGTCTATGCCCCAATACTAAAATGCTAATCTCAAGCCTAAAACTCCAATTGGATCATGCAGCCAAGAACTTAAACTGTAGCAGCAGTTTATCAATTTGTATGCCAGCAACCAATTCCAAACATCTAGCTTAATTTGATTCTTTTAAGTTTTGGCTTCTCTTTCATCTAAATACCTTGATTTCATTGAATTCAAATTATGTCATTCTGGATTTGTGAAATAAGTGTAAACTTCGTTTCATGCCTATCTTTTTGTACTCAGGATGCACAAACATAAAGTGAAATTACTATAACTCAGCCTTTTTGTTAATTGTTTGTCAAGTTTATGATTTTCTTTAATTTTGTTCAATACTACTTGTATTTTGTAGTATGTGTGTAATTCTCAATCTTCTTCCATTCTTTTGGTTTAATGGCAATTGCAAGACATGGACATGATTGGTTACCAAATCCAAGTGTTTTGTACCCTCAATTCTGGAACAACTCTACCAAAAAATGAAAAGCAACAGAAAAATTAAAACTCTAAATAATAAACCTAAATTTTATAAATTTAAAATACTAAACTTTATTTAAAGTTGAAAATTAATATTACGACGACTACGCTGCCGAAAAAATTTAAATAATAAATTATAATTCTATAAATCCTAAATGATAAACTTTATATTATAAGATAATACTATATCTTATATATCTATATATTAAAACGGATACAAAAATGACATTTCTCCTGCGTTACACATGCGAAAACTATTGTCGTTTCACACGTCAGCTCATTTCCTGTCGGTGTGCCTGCACGCGCCCGCCAGAGAGTCCGACCTTCTTCTACCCCCACGCGCAGCCTCCAGCCACAAACGCCTCAAACTTCTTTCCCGTTTGTTTTTTGTTTCAGCGGCCAATTTTAAGAATTGTACCAACGGCCAGTTCCAAGAATCAATTGTTGCAGCTTCCGTCTGGGCTACCAAATTACCCAATTGTTGAAGCTCCCACCTTGAGTCTGCCAGCAGATCTGCCGTCTAATCCTTTTACCTGATTATCGTTCGTTTTCAAACCTTTCTGCAACAATGTCGGAACTCAGGCCTTGAATCTGTAGTATTATATTGACACTGGGCAACAATGTCGGAACACAGGCCTTGAATTTGGAGTCGGCTTTCAGTTTGCTCTTCTCTCTTTTGGGTTCGTTGAAGTGAAGTGGACCCGAACGACAGAGTGAGTGTTGATAAAATCCAGCAAGATGAAAATATCCAGGGTAAAAGCAGAACATTGAGAATAATCAAATGATCTTGTTACTCGCAGGAAGAGATTGAAGAAAATTCAACATTCAATATGCAACTGTAACCAGCCAATAAACGAAGCACCTTGAATCTTCCATCTGTATTCTTACTCCCATAATATAGGAACAAAGATTTGGATCAACAATTGTAAAAGAAACCAAATGCAGACATCTGGGAACAATTTATGTGCCAAACTGTCATTTAATGTTCAAAGATGAAATAGATTACAAAATGAGGAAGAAAGACACAATCTTGAGTAATTTTTCTAGTCTGTCGTAAACTCCCTACATGTGAGTTCTTTCCATTTATATATCTACAAAGGAAAAATCTAGAAAAGCCTAGAATTGTCTTAATGGGCGTCTATCTATAAACATGTACATAAATAAAGGAGCGGCCCAGTCCAAAACTTCATTTTCCAACACCCGCCCCATAAGTTGGAGCAGATGGTGATAATCCGAGGCCCAACTTGAAGATTAAATATTGGAAGGGTGCCAAGGGAAGGCTTTTAGTAAACAAATCTGTTGGTTGTTCACCTGAAGGTTGATACAATGGCCGGACAAATCCCAATTTATATTGCTCCCGAACAAGATGACAGTCAATCTCTATGTGTTCGTTGTCTCATGGAAGACCGGATTGGCAACCAGATGAATTGCAGCATTGTTGTCATAGTATAATGGGATTGGAGTAGGCAGATCCACTCCCAAGTCATGTAGAATATAAGATATCCAACGAAGTTCGCATACGGTAGATGCTATACTTCGATATTCCGCCTCAGTCGAGGAACGAGAAACTGTGGATTGTTTCTCTGTTTTCCACGAAACCACTGAATTTCCCAACTTGACCAAATATCCAGTAAGAGATCTTCTTGAATCCGGACATGACGCCCAGGCTACATCACAATAAGAAACAAGGTTGAAAGTATTATTTCTAGGAATGAATAATCCCAGTGTAGCACAACCCTTGAGATAACGAAGAACGTGGGATGCTGCTGCCCAATGGGAACTTCGTGGAGCCTGCATAAATTGTGAGAGATGTTGAACCGCATAGCTAATGTCTGGCCGTGTAAAAGAGAGATACAACAACCTTCCAATGATAGATCGATATACAGTAGGATCAGGCAGCAAGTTTGTGTCATCAATGGCCTTCAGTTTAGTACCGGGTGGAAGTGGCATCGCCGTGCTATTTGCCTCAATTAGACCAGTATCTTGCAGTAAATCTTGAATGTATTTGTGTTGTGTCACGTAAAGACCATCTGTCTGGTAAACCAACTCCAATCCAAGGTAATAAGCTGCAGTTCCAAAGTTTTTTATGCTGAAGGCTTTGTCAAGAAAATCTATAACACGAGCGGACTCTGTTTCATCATTCCCAGCCACAAGCACGTCATCAACATATACCAAAAGCACGGTGAAGCTGTTGGTCTTATTCAATATAAATAGACAATGATCATTCACAGATTGTATAAACCCATAGTTCAGCAAGGCATCCGTAAGAGTTTTATTCCATTGTCTAGAGGACTATTTAAATCCATAAATAGATCGTTTGAGCAAGCATACCTGTCCTGTATCACGGGCTGGATGTCCCTGTGGAACTGCCATATAGACCTCTTCATCGAGGCGTCCATGAAGGAATGCATTATTGATGTCTAACTGGTGAATTGTCCATCCACTTTGAACGGCAACTGTAAGTATCAACCTCACTGTAGTTTGCTTTGCAACAGGGGAAAAACTGTCTGAAAAATGGATTTCCTCCACTTGGTTGTAACCCTTCGCAACTAAACGAGCTTTATGTCTGGATATACTACCATCTGGGTTTGTTTTTACCTTGTAAACCCACTTACAGCCGATGATATGCTTGCCTTCTGGTTGTGCAACCAGCTACCAAGTTTCATTACTTTCTAAAGCTTGCAGCTCCTGATTCATTGCCTCTACCCATTCTGGTTTGTTTTTTGCTTGTGAATAGCACCTCGGTTCAGGACAATATTCCGTCGTCATCATGTATGCTGCTGCGGGTGTCAAGGATAAAACATAATCCTTTTGTCATACAGGCGGCTTCACTATTCTAGTATTGTGTCTTCTTGTGATGACTGGAGTTTGTGCAAGATCAGACTCAACTGGTGGTATTGATACATCAGTCTCACCCAATACTTCAGTTGTTGGTTGGTTTTCGCCTGCACCAGATGTAGATGGTGTGGAGTTTATGGCAGGTTGAACAGGCTCGTCAGAAACAAAAGTGATTTGTTCAGTATCAGGAGAAGATTCTGTGGAAAGGGGCAAATGCTCAGTAGAAGAGGCATCACTCTGACTCTTTTCTGGTATATGGTCAGTAACTGGTGTTTGGGAGATAGGCGAAGTGTGGGGTCTTGGCAATGTAATCACTGTGCGGTCTTCAGATATAGAGTCTACCACCTAATACGGAAAAGTGGATTCATGGAAGATAACGTCCCATGATAGGAACAACCTCTTCTCTGCCAAGTCATAGACCTTGTATCCTTTGCTCCCAGATGCATAGTCGAGAAAAATACATTTAATGGCTCGAGGTGAGAACTTATGTTTCCCAGGTGATAGGTTGGAGGCATAACATAAACATCCAAAAACTCGCATGTGCTGCAGATCTGGTTTCTTCTTGTATAAAACCTCATGAGGGCTAGCCCACTTCAGTGCAGCAGAAGGCAGTCTATTTATAATATAACCTGCAGCTAGAACTGTTTCTCTCCAGAATTTTATTGGCAGGGAAGCTCTGAATAATATTGCTCGTGAAACTTCAATAATATGTCGATGTTTTCTTTCCACTAAACCATTTTGCTGGGGCGTATAAGGCAAACTCTTCTGATGTAATATACCCAGGGATGATAATAACTCTTGGCAAGCTCGACTAGTAAATTCTGCACCGTTATCGCTCCTCAGGACTCCAAATTTTGCATCAAATTGTGTTCTTTCCACTAAACCATTTTTCTGACTTGCTTCTCATCAAATATATCCACATTCCTCAGCTATAATCATCCACTATCGTGAGGAAGTAAGTTGCACCCGATAACGATGGTTGAGCAAATGGTCCCCAAATATCTGTGTGCAATAATTCAAAGCATCTGCTTGTGTTCGGTGTATGAGCAGGAAAAGGGAGTCGAGATTGCTTAGCCTTGTGGCATGCATCACACGGAAGTGAGACTGAACAGTCATTCAAATGCAGGCGGGACAAAACATTGTTCGAGGTATGGCCTAGTCTGTCATGCCATATGCATGTAGTTACAAAATTACTTAACAAAGTGTACTTACAGTCAAAAGTCTTTTGATCCATTCTGGGTGATGCCTGCAATAGAGGAGATTGAGTTGTATGTAGTCTCTTGTTGGATGGGACGAACAGATATAGGCCACAAAATTCTTTCCCCACGACCAGAACATCTTTGGATTTAAGGTCCTGTATCACACAATAAGATGGATAGAACGAGAAGTAAACACGAGAATTCTGACTCAGTTTAGATACTGACAATAAATTGAATTTGAATTGAGGCATATATAACGTGTTCTCCAAGATTAGATATGTATTCAAAACATATTTCCCAACATATTCGGCAACAGACTCAGTACCGTCAGCTTGATGAATGAATAAGCTTCCTTTCGTTGGTTTGATGTCATCAACTATTCTTATGTCTCTGTACATGTGGCTTGTAGCCCCAGTATCCACTATCCAAGCCCCTGCAGGTAGATGAGTAGCTATAGCTAAGGCCTTTAAAAAAACATTACCTGTGAACTCAGATTTATTTATGGCAGAGCTGCTTGGATCGAGTTGCAAGACCTTCTTAAGAGCTTTAGACACTTCCATTCTCACTAGTTCAGATACACCTCCAGACAAGTTCACTTCTTGTATATTTAGAGGAGATTCTAACACCATATTAGCCATGTGAGCAGGTTGTTGTAGCAACTTGGGCCTCCTTTGGATTCCCTTCAATCTATAACAATTTGCCATTGTGTGCCCCATCATACTACAGTGACTGCATTTCATATTTCTCCCTACATTTCCTTCATCCTGCTGATTGTAACCATGCAGTTTGAGTCCCACTTTTGTCCATTTAGATACAACACCTCGATAATTTCCACCCTTTGCCACCAGTTCATGATCCACAGTACCAAGGGCCATATTGTTCAGGCTTTTACATTGCTTCTCAACTGTCGAAGATATCTCTGTAAAATAATCCAAAGACTTGATAAACAAAATAAAACGGAATTTTCTCGTCTAAAAATTTTGCCAAGATCTAAGTCTTAATCGGTCGCTCCAATACCATGATAAAATCCAGCAAGATGAAAATAACCAGGGTAAAGGCAGAACATTGAGAATAATCAAATGATCTTGTTACTCACAGGAGGAGATTGAAGAAAATTCAACATTCAATATGCAACTGTAACCAGCCAATAAACGAAGCTCCTTGAATCTTCCATCTATATTTTTACTCCCATAATATAGGAAACAAGATTTGGATCAACAATTGTAAAGGAAACCGAATGCAGACATCTGGGAACAATTTATGTGACAAACTATCATCTAATGTTCAAAGATGAAACAGATTACAAAAATGAAGAAGAAAGACACAATCTTGAGTAATTTTTCTAGTCTGCCGTAAACTCCCTACATGTGAGTTCTTTCCATTTACATATCTACAAAGGAAAAATCTAGAAAAGCTTAGAATTGTCTTAATGGGCCTTTATCTATAAACATGTACATAAATAAAGGAGCGGCCCAGTTCAAAACTTCATTTTC
>JAOYMZ010021990.1:0-18154 GCA_025802335.1 Pinguicula primuliflora
AATGGTCCTCATCAATCATGATGAAATCATACAACGTAATAGCTTCATAGATTAGAGGCACCATAATCTGGAAGACTATTTTAAACCATACATGAATCTTTTAAGATGACACACCTGTCTTCTTTCCTGCTAATACAAACCCGACAGGTTGATCCATGTAAGTTTCTTCGTCAAAAACTTCATTGAGAAAGACAGTATTTACGTCTATTTACTATAATACGATATCCAAATAGACAACCAAGGCCAGAAGTAGGCGAATAGAGACTATTCTCACCATGGGAGAAATATCTTTTCGTAGTCAATACCCCCAAATTGGATAAAGTCTTTCACCATGAGTTGGCTTTGAACTTTTCGATTGATTCATCCATATCGTGCTTAACCAGGATACCCATATGGATGAATCACTTAGGTTGGCTTTGAATATTCTGTGTCCGCTTGGACCAGACCGTGCCTAAAACGTGCCTAAAACCCGCCCGCCCGTTTTAAAAAATGTTCTGTGTCCGCTTGGACCAGACCGGACCATTTTTCGAAAACGGGTGGGCTGAAGACATCCCTTTTTCTTCAGCCCGTTTCCGCCCGTATCCGCTCATTTTTTATTTAAAAAATTAATTTAACCGTTTAACCCGTTTTAACCCGTTTGACCCGTTCTACCCGTCCGTTTTACCCATATCTACCCATTTATTTATATATACAAATTAATTAAAAATATTTAATTATAAATGTGGGTTATACGGGTCCCACCCATTTTCAGTTTTAACAAACCGGACTGCCCGTTTTGTTAAATGGTGAAAGCCCGGACCGCCCATTTTCGAATCCTTACCGCCCATATCCGCCCATTTTCGAAAATGGACTAAACGGTCCGGACTAAACGGGTTCGGTGCGGGAGAAAACCCGTTTAGCCCAGACCATTTGCCTCTCTCTACAATCCATAACCATTGGACAGTTCGAATTTTTCCGCTCCGGCATTTAATTTCTTGTTGGTGGATATAATAAATATGAGCTACACTACATATTCCAACACTTTGTATCATTCTGCTAAATGTATGAAACTTTGTATCATTTATTATGTCAAAATATTGAGTGATTATATCCCACGCATATGTTTACATCAAACTTTAGTGTTTTTAATTATAAAAACAGGACACTTGAAATTTAAATAATCAAATAGCTAGGGCCTAGGCCCAGACAAATTTAGACTCAGACCAACTTAATTAAATTGGTCCATCCAATTAATGGCCCAGAAAAAAATAAATGGTGCGATACGTTTATTAACTCTACTTTACTTAACTTTGCACACTTGACCTAAGTAAAATATGGCTCAATTTGCAATATGAGCCCAGTTTGGCTCAGCCCAACCTTTACCCAAAATGTCCTTCCCACGAAGGAAACGACTTCTTCCGCGCGAAGAAAAACTTCGTCATGAGGTTTGCAGAATTTCCACCGACTTCATGACGAAAAGTCGGTGGAACGGTGAGAAATACCACCCTTCTTTTACTAGGTAAATATGTTGGTAAATATTTGCAAATTATCATAAATGAAAACTTATCAAATTTTCTTGTTCAAGTTGTATTGTGGATCACGCACATTGTCTTAAAAGATATTTCGGCACAAACGTGGTGCTAGTCATCAGAACGTTGATCGCTCCCAAAGGTTACCCGACTGGGCTGGCTGCAGCGGCGCACGCGCATGGGCTCAACCCGTTCTCACTCCTACTCGACATTACCCACTTGTAGGAAAATATATTTAAACTTTAAACCCCTTTTTTCCACTTTCCACCTTCCGTATGGGACAAATGAAGTTTTTCCCTCCTCATATCAAACTTCTTACAAGGCATTTCTCCAACAAAATATACAAATTTGGTGCGATTCCTCCAGTTTAAACCTACTCATCTCTGTTACTAAATGGACCCTACAGTTACATTTGGTGCTTGGGTGGTTAGAAACGTATAGTGAATAGTAATTGTGTGTTGTAAATGTAATCCATATAATCCCGTTTGGTAGCAAGGAATTTGTGTGTGTGAAGGATATTACACGGTGCCGATATACAACACCTCCAAGGATGCATCTCTTGTGCGACTCCTGCTGATGTGACATGCCACATCAGCGGGAATACTATATTTTTGTGTTCGTAACAAAAAGGTAATGTGTTTCGTTTTTTATTTTGATTATTTCAATATTATATTTTATTTTTCTTACTTTTCATTCAACTTGATTTATGTGGCAGATCGCTTATTATTTGTCAAAATGGACATCACCATAATAATCAGTACGTCATGTGCTTCGATTGAAGATGTGACTTAATACTATTTAGATGTATTTATTATTTTATAATTTTTTTACTTTTAACCTAAATTTATAGTTTGTGTAATATTAGGGTTTAGGTTTTGAAAGGTGCCATAATTTTAGTTAATATTTTTTATTAGGACATTTGATTATTTCACAATTAAAACATCAAATGTCAAACCGAATTCTGAAAACGGGGAGAACACCTCCGGAGAATTCTGAAAACAGTGTTGCACTGCGAATAGTAAAATGGGGGAACACCTCTAGATCATGCGTGCTCACTGACTACTCCAGACTACCGCAAGATATTCTCCAGCTGTTGCAACATAAATCTCGAGAGGGGAGTCTGCTGCGGACAAATTTATAGCTCCACCATAAATAGATCTCAAACTCACAAGGGAACAAATGAAGACGGAAGCGGAAGGTGCATCTTACAATAGGTTTGTGTTTCATATTTTTATACTTGTGCTATTTGCAGGTCTTCCTCTCCACAACAAGCTGGTGCAAGAAAGTGATCATGAAATGCCCTAGAGATCCTTAGACAATTATCTTGACAATTCAAATGTGATAATTTAGTAGTTTCATAAACGATAGGGGTTTTAGTGTCTGTATGAATATTACGGGTCCGATAGTGGCTCTTTTGTAATTAACACGTAAACTCGTACATGGAAGTACAAAAAGGGTGTCAAAAAGAAATGCCTTATAGCATCACTCATTACATTCATTGTTTGGTGCGAGGAAATCATGCTATGTACCGTGACCCAAGTACACCACCCCTCTCACATGGAGTGGGACCCACACAAACCCCATGTAAGAGGGATCGTGAGTAGGTGGTATCGTAGAGTCGTGGGGCAAATCATTTCACGGTGTGAGGTGGATTGATTTATCAATTGTTTGATGCTAATAGTAAAAAATAGAATTATGGTATATTCATCTTTAATAATAGCAAAAAATGATGAAATGACTTTTATGCGCCCAATTAATATAATCATTTTTGGACTGAATATCCACGAGCAATTCATCAATTCACAGACAATTCACTTCACAGCAAAAAAATCAATTCCATACTATGATGGAAAGTTAAAAGTCATTTACCCCTCTGTACTATATCTATTGAACAACTTACTCTCTGTATTTTCAAAAGAACTAGTTCAAGTCCTTATACTTTCATATAAATATTGACGGCCGCCTAAGTAACTTTCACCTACTTATTTTTTATCAATGACAAAATTTTCCTTTATTTATGTAAACCCTAATCATATTTTAGACATACCTTTACTCCCGCCGCAATACATGAATTTGAAGGGAAGGAAACGAATACTCTTCCTCAAACAAGAAACTGTCCAATTTCCTGTTCCAATTTTTGATAAGAACTTCTGTTTGTCATGTCTGAATCCATGGATATATCTGGTCTTTAATCCTTGAAAAATTAGCACCTCAGTCACCAATTTCCGATCTTGTGTTTGTTCGGGTAAGCATGTTTCCGGTCCTATGCTTTTTTTAATCTACTTCAATCTTTTATAAATTAATATAATAAAATTTCATTTAATTCCTTGTACTTTAATAAATAATTAATAAACCCCTCAAGGGTAAATGTGATAATTTTACGTACAAAATATACTTCCACTTGGAAAAATGGAGATTGAGATACCATCAGGGGACCGTCGATATTTTTATGAAAGTATAAGAAAGTAAATTATTTCTTTTGAAAGTACAGGTGGTAAGTTGTTCAATAAATATAATACAGGAAGGTAAATGGCATTTAAATATGGACGACATACTTCTATAAAACTAACTTATCAATTCATCAGTTCTTTAGTCACCTGGGCAGATTCATCCAAAAAGAGTATGAACAATAACTTACTAATTCATCAGTTCTATTAGTTATACATAATTATTTACATTAAAATTATATATGTGTTTTACTATTGATAAAGTTATGCGAACATATGGATTCCAATTCGATTGGTGGGACTGAGATTATGCTTGAGAACATCAACAAGACTTCAGCTTTCCTTAGATGTATTGCATTTTCCTTTCCGATTTCAAGGATTTCCGAACATGTCGTGCAACTGGACACTTCAAATAGCAACTCACAAATGTAGTCTTGGTCATCAAATTCAAGCCGAGTAAACGTCTCCAATCCAGCCATCAATCTGGTAGCAATGCCATCTTCATATTCCGGAGGAGGATCATTCAGATTCAGTAGGTGAACTTGGATCTCAAAGTTAGGACATAACTGTTTAATTTTCTTTTGCAGCCTTCATTTCGATTGCCTTTGGTTAAAAATCTCGCCTGCCTATGTTTAGACTAAGTTTTTTTTGGGGTAAGTAACGTAATTATATTGATTTGCTATTGTATCTACACATTTACAAGTGTTTTGGACCATTGGGATCACATAATTCATTTATCCATTTAAATACATAATGGGTTCCCTAATTCATTCTTCTAGGCCATATTCCAGGCCTAATTTTCCTTGAACTCTGAGCGTTAACCACAAATGCATTTGCATCTCTTCAAGCGCTTTCTCAACAAACGGTGGCTCTTGTTGACAAATGGCAAGGTTCCTCATTCTCTAGATTGTCCATAAGGAGTATTGCCACACCAATGGTCAGATTTTTCGTATCAGAGGAGGCAGAGAACTTATCAGCTGGAGATCGACAAAACCCATCAGATCAACTAGGATATGCCGCAATATTTGTAGCCAGGAGAAGCAGCTTGTCCACAGCTGGATGGAAATTGGGCATTGCAGCATCAAATGGGTAGCCGATTCATGCTCTAATTGGCACAGGGGACATGTTATCGCTGCCGATGCAATGCCCCGCTATAGCAGATTGTCCGCTGTTGGGATCCTGTTCTGAAGAGCTCGCCAACAGAACACACCAATTTTTGAAGGTACCAATCGGTTCCAAACTTTGCCCAGGTTTTCATTCACTTCGTGGGAACCCATTCACTTGAAATTATAGCATCATAGATTTCCGCAGTAATGAAATTTTGTGATTTCCATTGCTAGGCATCCGTCTCATTTGTTCTCAGGGGGCCTAATTCAGCTGGGTTAAGAGATCATTCCACTGTCCCAATTCATTGCCAGAGCAAGGATGATTCAAGCTCCAATTCCACCTCCAAACTCTCCAAGTATGATCGAAAAACCCCTTTTCTGTGATAGTATGATTTTGATCAGTAGCATTCCTGTATAGCTCAGGGTATTCCTCTGCTAATGGTTTATCCAGTAGCCAATTATCTTTCCAGAACAGTGTCATCTCACCATTGCCAATCTTCTCTTGAACCATTCTGCATTCAAGACGTATTTAGAGAAGTCCTGCCACGAGATAGATTGGTTTCTAGACCGCAATTGATTAGAAATATATATGGATCCATATAGGGATTGAATAACTGCTTACCACAAGTTTCCTGTGTCTCTCAACAACCTAAATCCCCATTTTCCCAACAGGGATAGGTTAAATTGTTTCAAGGATTCGAATCCAAGGCCACCCTTTCTCTTCGGATAGCATAATTTTTCCCATTTGATCCATGAAACTTTTCTAGCTCCAGCTGATGTTCCCCCCATAGGAATTTACTCATAATACTGCCCATTTTCTCCAAAACAGCAATATAAGCCTTATATATTGACAAGTAATATAGAGGAATAAATGATAGGGCTGATTTGATAAGGGTGATACGGCCGCCCATAGATATATACCTTTTTTCCCAGCCTTCCAATCTTTTAGAGAGAGTTTCAATGACTAGGTTCCAAGAGCTAACCAGTCTAGGATTGATCCCTACTTGCACACCCAAATACTTGAATGGTATGGAACCTGTGTTACAGTGAAGAACTGCAGCCTGACCAATGGCCTTCTCTTGAGATAAGTTGATTGACATCAGGTTTCTTTTAGAAAAGTTAACCTTAAGACCAGAAATGAGCTCAAAAATTCGAAGAACTCTTTTCACTGTCACTATATCTGCAACAGAACCATTGCCAAATATGATTGTATCATCTGCAAACTGTTGGTGAGTCACCCTTATTTCATCAGCACCTGCTCTATATCCTGTTAACATACTCAAGTCTGCAGCTCTCGTAGTTAGTTCATGAAGTCCTTCTGCCACTATGGCAAATAGGAGAGGTGACAAAGAGTCACATTGTCTAAGTCCTTTGTACATCTTAAACTCCCCACATGAACTCCCATTCACCATAATGGACATGTAAGCTGTTTCCACCAACTTTTTAGCCAGAGCATCCACTTCTCACAAAAATCTTTTGCTTCCATGATTTGCCAAAGGTATTTTCAATTGACACTGTCAAAGGCTTTCTGAAAATCAACTTTCAGAATAGAGCAGCCTTTTTTCTTGGACTTAGCTTCATGCAAAATTTCATTCGTTAATAACACACTATCCATAATGAACTTGTTGTGAATAAAACATGTTCGTTGTGTGGAAATAATTCTTGGCAGAATTTAGCTTAATCTTAGAGACAACACCTTAGAGAGGAGTTTATAGATAGAGTTCACCATGCAGATGGGCCTAAAATCAGAAATATAACCTGGATTAGGGCATTTAGGAGCCAAACCACCATAGTTGCATTTAGGCCTTTAGTCAGTCTTCCTTCGAGCCAAAAGTCATCAAAAAATTGCCAGAATGTCAGATTTAAACAATGGCTAGAAATGTTTAAGAAATCTATAGTTAAAACCATTGGGGTCTAGGCTTTTCCCACTCCCACATAGCTTCATTGCATCAATAACTTCTTGCTCAGAGAACTGAGCCGTGAGAGCCTCATTCTATGCAGAAGAAACTGGATTGAATAGAGTCAAGATATAGTTGGCCTCTGCCAATTTTCTTCAGTACAGTCTGCAGTGCTATGTAAAACTGTCATTAATAACAGCTTTCATTGCGTTTACTTCATTGATCCAACCTCCATCAATCTTCATTGCTTTTATAGAGTTCTGAGTTCTATTCTTATTGATGCAAGCATGAAAGTACTTTGTGTTTCCATCCCCTTTCTTAATCCATTTGTTTCTAGATTTTTGAAACAGTAGGTTGTCCAACATTATGTTCAACTTTTTTAGTTCCACCTCAGCTTCATGTCTACGTGCACTGTCAGCTTCATTCAGTGGAGATGAGTCCATTTTCAAGACCCTGTTTTACAATAATTCCAGAGTCCGCCTGAGGCTTGCCCTGAACCACTGTTTTCGTCTTCAATGGCTGCAGGTTATTTGAGGAATTGAATTTGGAACGTTAACCTGCAGCTTGAATCCTGCTAATACCCTCTTATTCAGTTGCTCCACCAATGCCTCAGGGTTTGAGGTTTTTTCGTAACGAGCAAATCCAAACCTATTACCGTTAAGGCCAATATGGCTTGAGATGAAGATATCAAAGATTTTTCTATGTTCTCTGAAAATGCTAGATAGCCTCCTAGCATCCCAGTTAGGTGGGAAGTTAGTGAAATACTACGAGGTCAGATTCTCCCTCATTTCCTTGATACGATCCATATGGTTTCCACCGCTCCTCTTCGATGATCAAGTTTGATGTCTCATAACAGGACCGAGATGCTCGCAAAAGTTCTTCTCTTAGTCACGAGAGTCCATGGTTCTCCGTCGTCATCGCCTAGATCCAAAATATTGTCCAATTTCAGGCTGAGTAAGTGCGAGATGACCTTCCCCAACTACTCCTTTGGTAGTCATGAGAGCTAACTTCTCCTTTCCTTTCATGTTTGAAGGATTCGCATTGGGTGTCGTCTCCTTCAATGTCTCATCATTGGCCTCCAGCGTCTCCACCGGTGTTGCGGTCTTCTTCTTCCGGGGAGTCCACTCCTTCTACTCGAACGGCATCCTCATCTTGTTTAGTGTGTTCTGTTTAGACTTAGTTTTGTATAAAACGTAAGGAAAATCACAAATCCTTACCTTACAGGAATCCCGAGATTTTAATGTGGAGTACTGGAAAATGTGTGAATTGTATTCTACATAAGCATGTAAATCAATACAAAGAAATACAAGGAAAATTTCCCAAAACAAGTTTTCTTCTTTCTCTCTTCTTTACATGGTATCAGAGTATATTTTGAATTGTACTTGTCATCTAACGTAGGTAAATCTCCGACTAAGGCTGTTGAGTCATGGAGAAAGATCAATCCAGTCAAGCCATGATTCCTCAAAAAGAAATCCAACAATATTATCTCAACAATTTAATCAATTCATGGCATCTCAAACGACAAGCAAGTCAGTCATCCAAGGAGGATGAAGACACATCCGTCATCATTAGCCCGTATGATGAAATTAGCCATAATTGGCAAGGATCGTCCGGAGTTATCACTGGTGAAGTCAAGGAACCAGCCAAGGACAATCCCGGATGCAAGGAATGGAGGAAAAGAGACACATGGGTGTTTCAATGGATCACTAAATCCATTTACAAACGATTGGTGAATCAATTTATCTACTATCCGAATTCATGCGAGTTATGGAAAATCCTCGCACGGGCATTTAACGTCGGTGAAGATAGTCTGTAAATATTCGACCAAATCACCAGAGCTGACTGAACTGTGCGGGGATTGCTACAGTTAGAGGAGTACTACTCCTTGTGCAATTCCCTATGGATGGAAATCGACCACAGACGGCCAAATCCAATGAGATCCATCGAAGATATGGACAGACACAATCGAATTTAGGCTGAGTATCGTTTATTCAAGTTTCTAGCAGGACTTCACTCCAATTATGAAGCCGTTGCAAGGGACATTCTCAAAGAATCCTCTTTGCCCTCAGTTGATGTTGCATATGCAACAATTTTACGAGAAGCCGCACGTAGCCAAATTTGGAAATTGACCAACGCGGTCTCTGGTGGATCGACCAGAACATCATCGGGCGATATAGGGGCAGGTTTGGCTACTTATGGATCAGAACCAGAGAAGGCTCACGACTCAAATTTGACTGGAAAATCACAAAATTCCAGGGACCATCGATCAGAAACAGAAGTTTATTCTCGTGATTCATCCTCTCGACGGTCCTTTTGAGACTACTGTCAGACCGTTGGCCACTGGGAACAACGATACTATAAATTGAAAGGTTACCTGTGGGCAAATCACGACGAAAGAAGGGGCGGCCGGATGAGTTAGGGATGAAGAGGCGGCCGAGCCGCTATTACAGAAAGTGGTCACACTATTCTGGAGGAGGATTAAGTCGATGAAGTTGCGGGCGCGAATCTAGGGCACGGACAAATCCGACGAGTAGACGGGATCCAAATAGAACAGGTGGAGACCCGGCTGCATGATCCTCCAACCTGCGGCCCAGGTAAAATAAGGAGAGAGGCGGTGGTGAATTTACCGAAACACCCCTCGAATTTTCAACATGCTCGTTATTTTCCTCAGGGATGTTTTGGACATTTTGATGATAATTGCAGTATTGGGCTGGATGAGACTAATTTTGCAGGAAATGGGACGAATTATTTTGGTTCTGACGGGCCTGAAAAATCAGGATTTTATTCTGAAATTTCTCGAGCCCATATTATGTAGAAATCGATTCCTAAGAAAAATACAAAATGGATTTTTGACTTTGGGGCTACTGATACTATTACTCATGAAACATGACATATCTTATATTGTTGAGGTGGAGAAAACTCTGAAGAAGGTGGTACAGACAGCTAGCGGGACATATGTTCTAGTGAAAAGTGCTGAAATTATTGAGGTTTCACCATCCATTCGATTGTCCAAGTGTCTTTATGTACTGTCGTCATATAAATTACTTTCTATTAGTCACATTTCGAAGGAATCAAACTGCGTGGTTCTATTGTATCCCGCCTTCTGTATTTCACAGGATATCTGACGAAGAAGATAATTGGGCATGGAATTAACAGGAGACTTGTACAATGTGGATGAAGTGGGCTTCGAGGGACGAACACTCTTGACTCGTAAGTCAACTGATTCCCAAAGTTGGCTGTGGCATCCTCGCTTGAGTCACCCATCCCATTCCTATCTCTGTCGGTTATTTTCTCATCTTTCTAAGTTTCATTTCCATTGTGAGACACGTGTTTTGGCCAAGAGCCATTGACATCCCTTTATTTCTAAGCATACACGTGTTCAGCATATTTTTTTCCTTAGTTCATTCGAATGTTTGGGGTCTTGCACATATTATTGGGGTCACGGTCTTCTGTATTTTGTGCTTTTTATTGATAATTGCACTCATATGATATGGGTTTATTTTTTGAAAAAACAAATCTGACATCTTTGACAAGTTTACCCAATTTTACAATACGGTATCTACTCAGTTTCGTACTAAGATCTATGTGCTTAGGTCTGATAATGGGGTGAATTTGTGAATCACTAAATGAAAACCTTTTGCTCTGAAAAAAGGAATGTTACACTAGACCTCGTGTCCTTATTCCCCTCATTAAAATGGTGTAGCAGAAAGAAAAAATCGAATTTTTTTGAAATAACTCAAGCCTTGATGATTGAATCCTGTGTCCCATCCAATTTTTGGCCTGAGGCTATCGTAACATCGCTTTTCTTGGCTAATCGCCTGCCCAATCAAAGTTTAGATTTTTGAACGTCAGATTTTACTCATGTTCCTCCATCCATGTCTCTATCTCCACATGTTTTCGGGTGAACAGTCTAAGTTCATGTTCCGAAAGTTAGTAAGTCGAAATTTGATGTTTGTGCTGAAAAGCACGTCTTTGTGGGCTATGGGGGCTCACAGAAATGATATCGTTGCTATCATTCTCAAACTAGACGTTTGCTTACTACTATGGATTGCAATTTTGTCGAAAATGAGTATTACTATCTCTCTTACACCCAATCAAGGAGTCAGAGGGAGGAATTGGCATTAGACTCCCTTAATTGGTTGAAATCTCATGCATTGCCATAGTCGACTTGTGTGCCTCACGCGTCGAGTCAAAATCTAGATCCTGCTACTCCAACGCTTACGTCTCATGTGCCTCACGCACCAGCTCCATGTTCCTCATCCACATCCACTCATATGCCTTAAGCATTAGAGCCATCTCACGAGTTGAGTAGACCACCCTTGTACCATGACGTTGATGTTGTTCAACCAGACCAGGAAGGACAATCTCAGTTGTCTTCTCCTACGGATATTCAGGTAAATACTATTCCCTCTGAGACCCTGTGTTCTATGGATTGTTTGGCTGACTATGATGCAGGACTTGAACCGATGACACCTAAGTACGTTCTTCCTCGTAGGGCTACTCGAGGTGTGAAGCCAAAGAAGTATACCCGGATCATGATTCTAAGACGCAAAGGTATCCTATTGTTGATCTAGTGAGGGGAGTCTCATTGAGGCTGCACGTGTATTTGCTACTGCTGTCTATGCTGATGAGGTTCCTCGAAATGAAGTGGAGGCTATGAGTAGACCTGAGTGAAAGAAAGCTATGGAGGAGGAGATGAGTGCCTTGAGAAAGAATGAGACCTGGGAGACATGTCAGTTGCCTGAGGAAAAGAGACTTGTTGGCTGCAAATGTGTCTATACAGTGAAGAGGAAAGAAGATGGATCTATTGAACACAATAAAGCCTGACTCATTGCGAAAGGGTACACTTAGACATATGGGATCGACTATTCAAAGGCATTCTCTACGGTGGCAAAATTGGATATTGTTCGGGTGTTATTCTCGATTGCTGCAAACTTAGACTGGGACTTGCATCAATTTAATGTGAAGAACGCGTTTTTACATGGAGATCTGAGTGAAGAAGTGTATATGGAGAGTCTACCTGGTTTCTCTGATAGTTTTCATTCCAATGAAGTGTGTAGATTGAAGAAATCTCTATATGGATTGAAGAAATCTCTATATGGATTGAAGCAGTCTCTCATGGCCTGTTCGGACGGTTTACCTTAGCAATGAATAAGTATGTGCCTTATCACACCTTGTTTCTGAAATGTCGAGCTCAGGGAATTACTTGTCTTATTATATATGTTAATGATATGATTATTAAAGGAGATGATGCAGAGGAGATTGAGAACTTGAGGGGGAACCTTGTCAGAGAATTTGAGATGAAAGACATGGGGATGTCAAAATATTTCCTTGGAATTGAGGTGTCTCAATCACGAGAGGCATCTCACAGAGGAAGTATATTTTGGACCTACTTGCAGAGACTGGGTTGCTAGAATGTAAAGCAGCAGACACTCTGATTGTTGTGAATCATGACCTTAAAATTGTGAAAGGAGCGGAGAGCACAGACATAACGAGATATCAACACTTGGTGAGAAAGTTGATCTACTTAGCACATACTCGTTCGGACATTTCTTAAGGTGTGGGGGTTGTGAGTCAGTTCATGCACAATTTCCAAAGAGATCATATGGATGCAACTCTTACGATAGTAATGTACTTGAAGGGATCTCTTGACACTGGGATCTTATATTGGAAAAATGGATATTTGAGGGTTGAGGCCTACACGAATACTGATTGAGCCATCAACCTTGTTGATCGCCGGTCGACCTCCGGATATGTCACTATCATTGGTGGGAATCTTGTCACATGGAGGAGCAAGAAGCAGAAGGTAGTTGCATTATCGAGTGTTGAGGCCGAATTTCGTGGTGTGGTTCGTGGTGTGACTGAAGTCTTGTGGATCAAAAAATTGATGACTGAATTAGGATTTGCATCATCTCAAGTATGTCCCTTAAGGTGTTACAATGGGACAGCTATCCAAATTGCACAGAATCCAGTCTAGCATGATAGGAGTAAACACATAGAGGTGGACCGTCACTTCATCAAAGAAAAGCTTGAAAATGGATGTGTTACACTTCCCTTTATACGATCTGAAGATCAACTGACAGATATTCTAACAAAAGTAGTAAATGGTCGAATATTCCGAGTGTGTTATGCAAGTTGGGTGTCGGATACCCCATACCCAACTTGAGGGGAGTGTTTAGAGTTAGTTTTGTATAAAATGTAAGGATAATCACAAATTCTTACCTTATAGGAATCCCGAGATTTCAGGAATTGTGGAGTAGTGAAAACGTGTGAATTGTATTCTATATAAGCATGTAAATCAATATAAAGAAATACCAGGAAAATTTCCCAAAACAAATTTCTTCTTCCTCTCTTCTTTATGAGGATCATTATGGCGCATCGCTCATTGGCACCTTTTCCGCACAGCTTGAGCACAAAAATACACACACCAATATTGGTATATGTGTGCTGTGGGCCCCACTCTCACATGTTAAGTGGTGTGTTATATCATTTTTTCTTTTTTAAACGGAGTGCTTTTATACACCACGACATTTCTCACACCACAAAAGCACAACTTGTAATGTGGGACCCATACATAAACCATGTGAGAAGTGTCGTGCAATTGTAGTGTGAGAAGCGTCGTGACTTATAGCATTTCTACTTTACACCACCCCCTCTCTTTTTTTTTTTTCTTTTTTTTTAAAAATTTTTAAACACCCTCCCTCTTGCAAAATCAACTATGTGTCTGTGTTCTCATGATGCCGCTTTTGACGCAATCTTTTTGCGCTTTATTCGTTTAGTGTAAAGTCCAATTGGATGGCACAGCTGGTCCCTCATTTAATATTAATTTTTTGCGCAAATAAAACATGAAAATATTTTTTTCTGTTATTTACGGATCATTAAATTTTGGTTTATAAGAAAACGTAAAATAAAATAAAATAAAATAAAATTTGCGGTATATGTTTTTGGTAACTAAAGAAGAAGGAAAAATTAAGGTGGGGCGCCGGCCCCTGCCCCTGCTTACAAGCTTGGATGTAGGAATAATAAACCAACACACACTCACTCAGTCGTGCTTCGAATGTCCTATGCCGGGGCTGTGGCCGGGGGTCGTTGGCCGATAATAATCTACCATGGCTTGCTGATGCGTAGAGCTTTTTTCCAGCTTCTCATCACCACGGAGGCCATTGGCATTGCCTGATTCTCCATGATTTGAGCTTGTAATGGCGACCAAGTTTCGAGCTTCAGCATGATGAAATGGATTTGATAAGAAGATGATGAATAACAAAGAAGCAAAAGCTTTAGCCACGAGATGCATGGAGATTGATGGATACGGTTCTTATGTTTGCTTGAAATACCAATACGAGGGAGTGCTTGTGAAAAGAGGAGAGATGGCCATTTTGTTGCTTATAATGATTACGAAGTTTTGGTGAATAGAGACATGGGCGTGGGGTTTTTGACCCTCACCCCACTCACCTTACACTATCACTCAGTATTTTAGAAAGGATTCTTATGCGGCGCTTAGCTGTTGGGAGATCATTTCCTGTTCAAATGGCGCCTAAGCTCCGGCTTAGGCCATTTATATAGTCGCGAGCTTAGGCCACCTATACCGCTTAAGCATTGGGCAACCCGTGACCATTAATGGGTCGATACAAGAAGATAAAACAAATAAAAATACTTGGTGGTCTGACTCATTGTCCTGCTAAAAACGATGAGAATGAATGCATCAATCTTCACGTAAATTCAAATGTAATGTTTTGCGGTGTTTTTGGGAACAAAAGAGGGACATGAAACACAAACTGGACGCTGCATTTGCATGCAACCAACATTTTCCCCCCACTAACTTCTGTCTCCCAATTCTTAGTTTCTTCATGTTTCATCATCATGGATTCACCTTATCAATACCTTTGCTTTCATGTAATTCGATTTGTGTCGCGATTTGTATGATAGCAAAAGGAGACAACTTTATTTTGATTTGTTTGTTTGTAGGGTTTTATTAGGGGAGACCATAAATTTTTAAGGGTATGTACTATGTATTAATATAAATACAAAAAATACACTAATTTTTTTAAAAGATTTTTTTTCTTCCTTCTAATTCTACTGTTCAATTTTTTTTGTAAGTAAAATTTATTAAAAATGAAAATGTATTTACAAATTTGTGGCCAAATTTCGTTTTTGGCCCAATGTGGTGTGTGACCCAGGCCCAAAAGTATATTATATTACATGCCTGGGTCGTCACTTTCTTGTTTCTTCCTCAATTGAGACGATGAAATTTGATTTTCGAATTTTGCAGTGTGATAGAAGAAAGCTCTGTGATCTTATTGTTGACGGTCGATTCTTCTTTTTGTACTAATTTCCGCATTTCCTTTTGTTCTCCAGTTATTGATTTATGTTGCATGTAGGACTGCACAACTGGGTATCGGGTCCGGGTAGTGCCATACTCGGACCCGGACCAGATTTTTTAGGATAGTAAAAATTACTACTCGTACCCGGGTTTGAATACCTGATACTCGTGGATAATTTGGACACCCCTAATTACATGCGTTTGCAAGTCTTGATTTGGACTGATCCTGGGTTCGCTTATCCAATTTATTCAGACTTGCAATCACCTGCTCTCTTCGTGTCTTCATTGGACTCTACCCACCATTTTCTTCTCTGCATGTTCCTTTTTTCTACCTTGTTGCTTTTGCACTGACCTTTGTTGCATGTGTTTGTTGATCTTCATGGCGGAGGTTTTGGACTGAGACTTCCCAGTACGGTGATCGGATCCATAATCCATTGTTCTGCGGTGTAATTTATAGATAGCCTGTTTTTCCTCGAATCCAAGACCACATTGTTCTTTGATTATATTAATGGGTCATTGGCCATGCAGGCAATGGAGTGTTGTGATGGTCCCTCCACATGGAGGGCTATCCAACAATTAAGGCTTGTGTTGAAATTTAATGCTTCAATTTTTCTGCAACTTCCTCATTCAAGATTTGCGGTTTTTTTTCAAGATTTGCGGTTGCCTGATGCCTATAAATGCAGAGGCATTCTTCAGCTTCAAAAACACACCAACGAGAAAAAAAAAATACAAACAGTTTTCGTGTGAGAAAAAGAGAGAGTTGTTTAGGATATTTCCTAAATTGTGATTTGTGGGGGTGACAAAAATATTGGGGAAATATTTTTGGGTAGATCTCCTGTGTTGGTTAACCTCTAAAAGTTCTAGAGAAGACTCTCTAGTACTTACTATTTTATAGTGGAAGAATTTGTTCGGAATTTATCCCGTGGACGTAGCTCAGGATTAAGGGTGAACCACGTTAAAATTTTCGGTGTCCATTTATTTATTGTACATGCATGATCCCTCTATTATTATATTTATTCGCTGCACCCAACAAGTGGTATCGGAGTCAGGTTCAGTGTGTATATATTTGCTTATCGTATGCTCTATGGTTGCCACTAAGTGGATCTTCCTCATCAGAAACTAAGTCAGATTATTACCCATCTGTTCAAAGATATCAGATATCATGGAAGTAAAATCAGGCAACGTGATCAAGTTAAATGACACAAATTACCGCCTATGAAAAAGCAAAATGAAGGATCTTCTGTTCGTGAAAAAAATGCATCTACCGGTGTTTACATCTGTAATGACCCTAATAAATCCGTTCATTGGATTTGGGTACGTTATGGCAGTATGGACCTCTGTCCATACCCGAGCCCTATTTAAGAATTTAAATTACACACCACATCTAATCAAAATAAGTCTTAACGTCAAAGCGTAAACCACGTAGCGTAGTACATAGGGTCCAAGCCCAACAAAGTCTCAACAATTTAGAACAAAGTATTAACATCATAGAAAAGAACAAACGGAAACAGGCCAAGACCCAAGTTCTTATTAAAGACTCAACGACTCTTTCTAATCTCCGGATATCACCTAAGCGTAACACCAGGAATCAACGTTACTCCAGCTCTGAAATTAAAAAAATACGGGAGAGTTCGTGAGTCCAAAATGACTCAGTGGGTAATTCAATCGAGGCGTACATGCAAGAATATTAAATCATATAATAACACTCATGTATATAATTATTACTCAAGCATTACATGCTAACAAATAGAATAAATTATAAACACGAGCCTCATTTCACAAGAGATACTAACTCGTAAAATAACATGCTAGTAAGAATTCGTAAACTACCAAAATACATGCCTAACATACATTGAAATAACTGTTTAACACATTCTCATATAAACATGGATTGTGTAAACAATTCGTAAGAGTCATTTGATCACTCCGCCCGGATTCATCTCTGGCAAGTCTCTCTCAATAACACTCATCACCGCTCACAGAATCTCGCTTCACTCAACATCGCTCATCACCGCTCATGAGATCTCACTCTCGTCATTTCTCTATACCACGGGGTATCAACCAATCACGAATCTCACCGGAAACCCCCTTCAAAGTTCCCACATCAACATCATCATATCTACACATGCCATATACTTAAATCACTTCAATAAATTCTTTGATCATTTCGAAAGAATATGTGTAGCCACATAACACAATTTATAAGCAACTTCCACCCGAACAAACAAAATAGGAAGGGGATAATTCGTTCAGCCGTTCCCTATGAAGATATCCATTCAAATCGCAATTAGAAGACACAGAGAGGGAAACAGGGGAGGGGGAATGAGTCACACGCAGGTTGAGACTGTAAGTCTCATTTAGTCACACAATTCGTTACATCTGCAACTTCCATCCGAGCAGGACGAAGAGGAACGGTTCATAGTAGGGATCTTTCATGGTCCTCTTATTGAATTCTTCAGGATTCAAGAGTATGCCAAAGTTGCCTCGTTAAAACCTTGCTTAGGAAAAACCTTATGGGAAAAAATCCATAAGCGAAGGAAAAAGAGTACAACTGCGCATTATGTCTCCCCCTCAAAAGTATGTTTCAGATATCTTCAGGACATCACATACAAATACTAGATACAAATTATTGAAATACATTTTAAACAACGACTTCGTAAATAAATCTGCTGAATGATCACTTGATCTGATCTGATTTCACTGCGCTCGTCCCTAATGTGGGATAAAGGGTAACCTGCATCTGTATATCCAATTAATTATAAAGTTACATCATAATTATGAAATAATCTCAAACCTGAAGTATCGCTTAAATCGCGGAGAATGTGCTTGATATCATACCAATTTCTTCGAATTGGAGTAGCACTATATCTTTCAA
>JAOYMZ010022001.1:0-18153 GCA_025802335.1 Pinguicula primuliflora
ACATAAACTCTTGTGCTGGAATCATGATTAACCAACTTCTGGCAAAGATATTCACCAGAAATGGCGTGGAGTATATCTAGACATCAGCTAAAGTATATAAAGAACAAATTTGGAGCATATAATGGCGTCTCTCCTCTCTACGGGCTATGCCGATAGAAAAATGGCATCTCGCTGAACAAGCCGAATGGCCTCCGCCTCCACGCCGGCAACCAAACCGGCATTGGTGCCCCCGCACGTCGCCTCATCCTCTACACCGTCAACTACGACCGTATATCTCTCCGAAAAACAGCAGCCCGTTCCTATTTACGGCGGAATTTGGATTTTTGGCAAAGGCCACGAATCATCTCATGGCCAAGAATTGAACCCGGCGGGGGCATCACAGACAATTGGCATTGAATCCTCGCATCCCCCGCCTGTCCCTCATGAAACAGGGAAGCAACAGACCGAATCCGGAATTTTACCCCCTGCAGGTGTTCGACGAAATGCAGCAGAGGGATTACAAAATTTTACCAAGTCTGGAGCTTCTGCTGTGCCATCTTCAAATTCCAGGCCCGCTCAATACGCTGCTAAATTTGCCTGTCTCCTTGAAACAACGACCTCTTTCCACTTTACCGGATTCCCGGATTCTTGGACGAAGGTGGAAATGATAAAAGTATTCTCCTCCTATGGAGTGATCCAGGACCTACACCTTCCGCAAAATGTGGATATCCAATGGAGGCGATATGGTTTCGTTCGTTACCGCAGGTCTCTAAATCCTCAACATTTACTAGGCCTTCTCAGCAATACCTGGATTGGCTCTGTGCAACTACAAGTCAGCTTGGGTAAAACAGTCACTACAACCTTGGAGCCTCCTTCTGCTGAGCACGCTGCACATATGACTCAGAAACCTCAACAGAGTGCGTCTCAGATATGTGCAACTGCAGAGGCTGAAATTAACTTCTGCCCTGAATCGGGAGCAGATGAATGGCTGAAACACTGCATAGTAGGCACTCCGATTTCTGAAATGGACATTGCATCTGTCAATTGCTCTCTTCAAGCATCGGGATACACTAATTGTTATGCCATATGTATTGAAGGTGGAGAAATTCTGCTCAACATCCCAGACTTAGATTAGCAAGTCAAGTTGCTAAAAGACCAGGAATGTATCGCCCGAATCGGTCTCTACAAAATTCGACCATGGAGATTACTCAATGGTAAGCCAGCAAGACTCGTGTCCGTCACCGTACGCGGAACGCCTCTACATCTTTGGACAGAGAAGCTATTTGAGACTCTTGCAGGAACTTTTGGAGAGCTGCTGTCCCTTGATGCGGACACAAGGAACCGAAAAAACATGACTTGTGGAAAAATGCAGGTCCTAACCACGTCCTCATCACGTATTCAGAAGACCATCCGGGTGAATACAATGCACGGAAACTTCTCGGTAACTTAACTGAAGATGATGGAGAACCGAGTGTCTGGAACAAATCCTGGCCATCTCTTGCAACCACCAAGGCCGAATTTCGATGGAAGAGAAAAATTCCCACTGCTGAGAACCTTGCAACCGTTCTGTCTTAAGCCGAGGGCAGTTGGCGTCAAGAATTGGAAAAAAAAATCCACAACATGTATCTTGAAAATCTGCTCGAACAGGACGACTCCAGATTTGTACAAACTGGGATGTTTCAGCAGGGTTATTTGCATCAGGCTGATACTCCGGACCTGCACCCAGCTGCTACTCCAATCCGACAGCAAGTCACCACAGACTCACACTCTGAAGACAATCAGGACGGACACCAACCTGCAGTCACGGATCTGGACCCAACAACAACAACACTGCAGGTTCTCTCTGACGCTGCTCTGCCTTCGGCTCTGCTCTTGGCACCAGTCCGTGCAGCCCAAGTCCCTGAAACTCCAGAGACCACACATAGCGCCCTCCCAGAAAAAGAGACTACCCAGCCAAGAAGCTGGGAAGACCGAGTTGAAGAAGGCAATTCGGACAGCGACTTCTTCCGGCAATCACTTGCACCCATCTCAGGGATACGTCCTGTGCAATCAGTGCGACAAAGGGCCATGCTTGATCCAAGGGCTGCACCTTTCTCCCCGAAACCTCAACAAATGCCCACAGAGCATGAGTCAGACTGGTCCGAGGAATCCCTGCATGCGGTTTATGTCTCAACAAACGGTATGAATTTTGCTGAGGCATGGGCTGCAGATAGAGCCATGCTCAGCTCTGCACCTGAAGGTGGTTACTCCCAAAGTGAGCCCTAGTCAGATCCGGATGAATATGAACTTCCCCCATGGCAGGAAATGCCAGTGACATGTCTCCCGGAGAAGAAGCCGAAGAAGAAGAAAAAGAAAAAAAACCCTGAACAACCTAACCCGAGGCGAAGCCTGCGCGTTCGCGGAATCCCGCTGAACTAGTTATGATTCCAGTTGTGATTGTATTTTCCGTAACTATGCTCACTTTTGGGGCTAGTTTGTACAATCACGTTTCTTATTAATAAAACCTCTTTTAAAAAAAATATTAGTGATCCAATTTCCATCTACCAGCATGCCTCTGATGTTGTTTCTAGCACGATTCTGCGGCTCTGTCTTACTGTTGAATGAAAAAAAATGTGTTTTTGTCCCCTTAATTTAGCCATCTGATTCTGAATTTTTGATATATCATAGACTCCAACATTTTCTGAACATTAATCATTTCTTTCTTTGCTTTTTTTTATGTCCAGTTTTTCATGTTATGTGATTGTTCCACTTTCCATTTCCATATCTAGCATTTTTATCTCTTCAACTTTTTTAGCAAAGCATTTTTTTATCTCTTCAACTGCAATGTTGACTCTTCCTTACAAATTACCAAAAAACCAAATTTTCTATGCCGCAACACATGCGGCGCAAGACAAAAGGGGCACTGGTGCGGTGCCAAGAGAATTGCTATTTAAAAAAAAAACAGAAATTTTATTAATGATATAAAACTTTCCACAGTTTTTTCCTATCCTTTGTCCTCTATTACATATTTTCCAATGTAACAGAATCATCATTTCCGACTTTGAGCCATCTTCCAGCAGGCCCGTTTTTTGCAGGAAAACATCTGGACTCCTCCCTTTACCTTCTCCACCATATACATCAGTTCCTCATCAACAGAGAACAGTGGCATAAAAGCTTAAGACGAATCCAACTTCGATGAAAATAGACTGCTCCAAAACCCAGTTTTGCATTTGCTATTAAAAATTAATTAGGCCAACAATCATAAACTGAATTACCCATAATCAGCCAATAGCCACAACTAACCTGGTGAAGATTAGAGATCTGAAATCTCTGGGAGAAACCCGAAATCGCTCCGCAAAACCCTAAACGAACAATTGGGCTATCTTTCTTTTTGCCGGAGAATTAGTCTTAATTGGTTGGTCGTATATGTAGAAAGAAAGGATAGGGAGGTTGGTTGGTCGTATATGCCCGACCCCGACGAACAATTGTGTTATCTTTCTTTTTGCCGGAGAATTAGCCTTAATTGGGCAGAAAGAAAGAGGGGGTTGGTCGAGAAACTATCCGGTCCAGAATCCTATATCCAGATTAATGACCTTACGCTCATAATGATAATTCAGACCATTCAAGTGTTAGCAATCAATGGCCACAATTATCATTCTGAATCTAATTCATTAATCCGGACATAAGGATTCTGGACCATAAAACTACTCGGGATTGGTTCACCCAATTCTGAAAGAAAGAAAGGAGAAGGGGTTCTCGCGAATTTTTTTGAATATGTCACCAAAATTGGCCCAATTTTTGAAAATATCATGCACCAGTCTTTGGAAGACCGGTGAGAGCAACTGGACTTCCAAAGACCGGTATTTTAAAACACCGGTCTTTTAAAAATCGATCGTAATTAAGATTCTTAATCACAAGGATTAAGAAGTACCGGTCTTCCAAGACTGGTACTGGGCAAAATAAAATAAGAACAGCAAAAGAAACTCATCCACTAAACCAGATTCAAGATTCCAAACAAGAATAGCATAACCACATTCGCATAGCACCTTAGTTGATAAATCAGTTAGATGTAGAATATGGGAGAGACGATCATCGATGTAGAATCATGTCTTGAGGTTCACTTGCTCGTGTTGGTTCGACGACAGGATCATCAATGGTAATTGACACCTCGTGGCCATCATTCGCATTACTGAAACCCTTTCTCCTCGAACAGTGACCTGGGGTCTTAGCGGTCAACACTGGAGAAGCTGTTACCATCCTTCGGAATCCTTATATTAATGGCCCGCCAAATCTGATGTAGATTGAGGACATCTCAACTCAATAAGAATCGAGCTATTTTCTTTAAGGCTGATGATCAACGAGAAAGAGGCCCACAAGCATGAAAAAATCCTGTATTGGCCCCTGGTTTTCACAATATACCATAACACTGCACTGAAATCTGAAAGGCACTTGACTGATCGCCACTCTCCTGAAATTGTGCATCACACTGGTAACCCACCCGATGTCAAGAAATTTTACAGCTTGCCCTACATATCCGAACTTTATGTTCCTCAACGCAAATTTTCTCCGTCTGGTAACAGCCCTCACCATGGTAAATCCATGATTTATGGACAGTCTATTAGTCGCCCAGCAAGTGAACAAAGTGCCTTATCATGGAGTGGAGCTGCCTTTAAATTTAATGATCTCTCTCCTTCAAAGCTATGCATAGATGCTTTTTCATTGCAATAGTTCAAACTCAGGCGCTAGTTCCTTGTGGTCCAGACAGCCTTATGAACGATTCGGCGTGGCTGATAATTCTCCTCCCAAAGTTCCAGATTCTTCATCAATTATGAGTTGATTTCTTCCGATATTGATCCAATAATTTAAGCGCCATCTCCTTCAAATTTTGGTTCGTCAAAAGTTTTTTGCTGTTTATCTGATCTTGCCCAGTACCGGTCTTTGGAAGACTGGTACTTCTTAATCCTTGAAATTAAAAATCTTAATTACGACCAGACTTCCAAAGACTGGTATTTTAAAATACTGGTCTTTGGAAGTCCAGTTGTTCTCACCGGTCTTTCGAAGACCAGTGCATTGCATTTTCAAAAATTGGGCCAATTTTGGTGGCAAATTCAAAAAATTTCCTTGTTAATGGGCTAGTGGTCTGCTCTGAGGGTGGGAAAATGACCTGGGCAGGACATTTTTAAAAAAAAAATTTAATGGGCGGCCGTCCCCTCCACTAAATGTTTTGTTACATGTATCATATGCCAAACTAAAAAGAATAGAAAATAAAACAAAGGAGAAAAGAAACTTTGTAAAACAGTATTAGAACTTCATCCTTCTTCCCAGTTGGTGCTGGCTGGGCAACCCATAGAAGCTGTGTTGTGGAGAAGCTTAGAGTAGAAGTTATTTTGGATCCTTTTCTACATTCCAGTCAAATTTTCACTTCCCCGTATGCTGCGCACTGGCATTTGATCATCCTTGTGCCAATGAGCCCTCCCATTGTCTGGAGGTGCTGATTTTATGTATTGCTTAGTATGAACACTGGCATATCACTCCTTCAAGGGGAATAGATCTTGCATCCATCCGCCTCATCTTTTTATGAACCTCATTAAAGATTGTTCATTTTGGCTTTCAGCAGCCAGTCTCTGGAGGGATGCATCATCCATGTGTATCTCTCATAGTGTAAGAACAAATCAGAAAACAGTACATGAACATCCTAAGCAAAGATTAAAGAAGCGGTTGAATCCAGAGAGATTTATTTTCAAAACAAAACTGGTACCTTAGTCAGGGGTGATTGCTATTACATAGCAGTTTCACCCCCGTAGAGAGATAGACCGCAACATGATCCATGTCTTGGAACCTGGCTTGCAGCCGAGGCATTCTTGTTTCAACCCAACTGTGTGATGGGAGTTCAAAGTGTGAATATGGACTTTTGCCAACATCCAGTCTTTGGCAGCTCTTACAAAATATGTATACGGATGTTTTGCCTTTACCATGTGCATTGTACTCAGCAATATAAGACAAACACATGAGAGTCATAATCAAAGGTAAAAGAAACTAGCTGAATCCAGAGAATTTGATTTTTCAATGAAAACTGGTACCTTGGCCAGGGGTGATCGCTAATATATAGCAGTTTCACACCCATAGAGAAATAGACCGCAAATGATCCCTGTCTTGGGATCGGGCTTGCAGCCGAGGTATTCTAGTTCATCCCATCATTTTTGTGATCTAATCTCCAGTTGAGACTCGCAGCCCTTCTTCAGTGGCTTGAGAACAGATAGAGGAAGTGACTTTTCACTGTAAAAGTTGTGTTCCCCATAGGCATACCCCCATTTAGCCAATGTGACAATACTCTGATTCATTTGTTGCTTATCAAGGATGAGTTTCATGGAAGAAGAAGAAAGTATTTGTCTGACTTGAGAGGCTGAACAAAAGTCCCTCCATGGACATTTCTCCATGGTGTCATGGAGTAGGTATAATTTTGCTTTAGGTACAGTTACTGCCATTGGCTTGAATGGAGACAAAGAGTATTTCTGAAGACATAGGAGCAGGACCTCCACATCCCTCATAGCAGTGTCCATTTGAGTGGAGAAAGCCTCAATAAATTCTCCCTTCTGATTTTTGAGGATCCCGCCTATACCATTTTTGTCATTCTTGCAGTAGCTTGCAAAGTTCAGAATATAACAGTGATTCAAGAAGTTCAAATTCTTAAATGGAGCCCTCTTTTCTGTATGTTGATCAGACTCCTCAAATTTTTGTATTAACCTCAGTTGCTCCGGAACTGCAAATAATACCGAGCTGGGATTTAGAGTAGTACCATTATACCTTATCTGGCAGCGGTGCTTCCAGATACACCAGAGTATTATCAGCAGAATAAGTTTCAAATATTTTTCCCGAGGCCTTTTCAACCTGCACCATTGAACAAGCCTGTGTTCTACTGAAGCAGTAGTTGATGGCACCTCGAATTGAAGTTCAAGAGCTGTCCAAACCTTAGGACATGGACTTCTATTTTTTTTGTAAAATTTTTTTGGAGACAGACTTAAAATCGGGACCGGGCTATGTGAGGCCTAGGATATGACACGGATCTGGCCCAATACAACAATTATAATGAGCCTGCAATGCAGGGGGATGGGAATTTATTTTTCAGTGGACTAAAAATATTTTTTTAGGATATCAAAACGTTAGTTGTTTTCAAGTGATCAGCATAGTGTGCTAAAAAAGTCATAGTGTGCTCAATTTTAATATGTGTTCTTCATTTGATAATCTGACGGTTTATATTAAATGAGGTATTTTAGTCATTCTAAGTGACTTATCTAATCTCATCCGTTAGGTTGTCTGATGACTAATCCATATTAATCCACTTTCAATAGTAGTGAAAGTCTGATTAAAGTCTGGCTGAGTGCTTCACCGATATACGATCAAAAGAGTTTGAGGCCTCAATATTGTAGAGAACCCTGACAAGTCTTTCCATACAGGTACCTTGTTTCTATGTGTAATTAGCCCCTGTATACCCTGCATCCAAGAGCTCTGCACCTCTTATTAGATTACGAAACAATTTACATCCTTGTGAAGGCTTACCTCCTATTTTCTCCTCTAGTCTTGTTATAGAATTGAAATCCCCCATGAGGAGCCATGGGATAGTTATGTTCTCCGCAAGTGACTGGAGGGCGGGCCATAAGCTTCGTCTGGTGTTCGCCTGAGGGCTTCCATAGATAACAGTGCAGTGAAAACATGTAGAGTTAGGACCTTTAATGAGGGTGTGAAGGAATTGCCATTCCGCGGAGAGGATTTGGATGGAATAACGCTCACGCCACATGATTCATATTCCTCCTGAGAATCCAATTGCTTCTATGCGATGGGAGTAGTCGAAGCCACTAGCACGTACTATGCAATCAGCTTCTACACCACTGGTTCTTGGTTCCAAGATCATAGCAATATCGACCTGATACACTTTCACCAAAAAGAGAAAGGTAGCTAATGTTTGGATATTAGATAGCCCTTGGCAATTCCAACATAAAAGATGAATCTTCATTAAAATAATGGTAAATTGTGAGGGGGTAAGAAGACTTCCTGTGACTCTGATCTGAAGTTTACAAGCCTGTGGGAGTCTCCCCCTCTTCAGTCTCCATAACCTCAAAAGATGACTCATGCTTCCTGTTTTCCAGATTCTCCTCCAAGGTTAGGTCCATCTCAAGGGACTCATTTGCTGGAGGTTTGTACTTTAATCTACCTTTTTTTCCGACATAAAAGCCGAATGTTCCATCTGCCTGAGACCTTGTTTTAGAGCTTGTGTTTGGGTGAGGGATATGAGACACCGTATGTTGCTCCAATTTTCCTGTGTCCATTGTTGAGGGGGTATCCGGGTATGCTTGCTGGGGTGAGGTAGGGGATTGCAGAGTAGAACCTGGTGTGATGAGTGGGTTAGGTTGTTCAAGGTTTTCCTTTTTCAGGGGGTCAGTCAAAGGTTTTAGGGGTCGGTTACCACTGTCAGCCTGAGGTATCTCCACTCCATTATGCTTTAATCCCAAAGCTTCAGCATGGTATTCATGTTGTCGCCGTTTCTTGCGCTTATTGTGTACTTGGGTACCTGCATGGTTTACTAAAGGCAAGTTTTTACGAAGGTTAGAGTTAAAAGCAAAAAACTTGCCCTGAGAATTCCCAGCTGTCATGTCGCCTTGATCCGTCTCCCCTTCCAGGTCCTGTAAGACCTTGAAGCGAGGGGTCAACTGGGGACGAGTGTTGGCCAGGATGGATTCTTTGTATTTAAAGGAAGTTTGGCCTTGTCGTTGCAAGTTGGGTGTTCACCCCGTAATTGGAGCGAAAGAAGCTCATCTAGTCTTTTTTTCAGCTAACAACCAAGGGTCGTGTTCTCGGAGGGAAGGCTCGTTTGAACAAGGATCTTCAGAAGGTGTTTGGTTGAGGGTCTCATTACCCTCAACAGCCTTGCCTTCCTGCATCATCGGGGTAGATGGCGACTTAGAGTCACCTGTTGAATCCTTCCCCTTATGAGGGCAATTATCACGGCTATGACCATATCTCCCACAAGCGTAACATATGTTATAGAGATCTTCATACTGTATTGTAGAAGGTCTACCATCAATAATAATGTTTGGGATGAGGGGTTGGTTGAGGTCAATACGAACCGCAATCCTTGCAAATTAGCCCCGTTCTGCTTGCATCGTGTGTTCATCAGCTCGGAGATAAATCTCAATAGGCTTAGTAATAGCCTTCAGTAGATCAGCCTGGAAAAAATCTGGTGGCAACCTGGTATACGAATCCAGATTGCAACTGACGATAACTTCCTATCCTTCGTACTGAAATTTCTTTCCCATGGGTGTATATGGAGATAGTGCCCCATGAGTTGGTAAGGACCACCTATAAGAATATTTGCATAATCATCTTCTCCATCAAGCTTGAGTAGAGTATAACCCTCAACGAGATCCATGAGGTGAATATTTTCTTTTGGTTTCCAAAGATCCATCAGCTTCTGGTATAGGGTCCTATAATTGAAGCTTCGGCCAATTGGTTTAAGGATGAGACTATATCCCAGGTTGGCTTCAATCTTTCGGTCTACCTCATCAGAAAAGGAAATGGATGGAACATCGTTGATTGTCTCGTGGCGAATATCTTTTTCAGAAATTGTGATTGGGGAGGAATGTAACCCTTGGAATAACATCCGTGGATGCGAAGCCTGCAGTCCTTGGAGGAACTTGTCCTTGAAACTTACCGCCTTGGGATTAGTCAGGTTGTCTGCGGGAGCCGAGGGGACGTTAGCTGGAGATTTCCTTGGATTTTGATTATCCAAGTGAATTCTGGAGGAATCGGCACGATCCATCACGGGTTTATCTCTGACTTTCATAGTTTTCGGGTTTACTTCCTCTGGGGGGTCGATATTGCGAGCTTCGCTATCAATTTCCATGGTTGTCGTACTCCGATACACGGCAAGGTTGGGCGGTGGATAGTTTCCTTGGAATTCGTGTCAGAGAAAGAGCCGTTGCGAGGAGAATCTAAAGTTTTTCCTTTCAAAGACTGAAAAAAAATTCAACAAAGTATGTGCTACCTTCTAATGCAGCTCATATATTGCCCCATTGTAAAATCCTCAAAAATATGTGACACGGAATCAATTCAAACAAATTGGTATAACTTGAATTTTGGGTGTTAATACAAGTATGCCAATAATTTTAAGTGAATTGTTCCCGTGGTCAAGACTCATGAAGTCGGTTGCGTGGACACCACTCTCTTGTTGACCTAGCCATGGTGTTAAGAGCATGGTTGGGTGGCCCTCAAGTGCGCCGCAAGTGAAATGCTAGAGCACCACCCGTAGGGCACCTCCACCACACTCTCACTCACATTATAGTGTGAGCACACACGCACATGTGTTGGTGTATGTGTATACGGGACTCAATACTTTACAATGTAAGTGGGGGCGCTGGAGGTGCCTGGGAGATGGTGCTCTATAGCATTTCTCGCGCCGATTTTAAGCCATGTTTAGATGATTGCTCGGGTTGACTTTTCGAACATTATTTTAAAGTCGGTAAAGACTACAAAACTTTTAACCTAAAATTAAATAATTAATTTTAGATCTCTGAAATCAAATTATATATAAATATTTAGAGAATGGATTTGTTTATTCCTTTTATTATTTTATTATTTTTACTTTATTATTATTATTATTATTTTATTTTATTTTATTTTTTTGCTTTTGAGGTCTGTGGGATGGTGGTATGATTGCGTACATTCTGCTATCCCCAAGCCCTGTCTAAGAACAGAATTTATCAGGTATGTAGAGAATGGATTATACAATTACAATTAGAACCATATAACTATCATCTTCGGACTACCTTCTATATACTCCACTACTTCGAAAAATACCCACCATGACCAGCAAACACAAAAGCTCCACATAAGAAACTTGCAAACACTCAAAAACACTTCAAGAAATGGAGAACCTCCTCCTCCTTGGCTTGGTCAGATCGGGTCCTGCCTCATCAAGATTCAGCGTATCCTTCGATCCGTGCTTGAACGGATTCAGTTTCCCCAATGTCTTAGACATCGAAGAGAAGAACGTCGCCTTCTTCGTCGCCGAGCCGCTCGATTTCGACGAATTGCCCTGATTCGCAGTGTTGGCGGTCGGGTTCTTCTTGATTTCTTCAATGTACATCTTCATCTTGAGCAGCTCCGTCCTCAGAACCTCGTTCTCCTTCGCCAGCGCAGCGTCGGCCTTCGCCTGGTTCCTGGTTGTAACGGCGTCGTCCGCCGCCGCCGTGCGATCGTCGGCGCCGCTCCTGATCTTGAGCTGATCGTAGTAGAGGGCTTGGAGGACGATCTGGACGGGGAGGCGCTTGTTCTGTGAAGCGTGGACGCGAGCTTCGTAGGATAGTTTCAGAGAATCCATGGCGCTGCAGACTTTCTCACGCTCGATTTCGTCCAGATTGGGATGAGCCTGCGTTTGGAATTGGGAGAGGATTGTAATTTGGAAATCATGTTCTTTTTTTCCAAATTGGAGATGGAAAACCCTAAGATTTGGGAAATTCAATCTGACCTTCAAGTAGATATCAATGGCGCGATACAGATCGTCATCCACCTTCCTCGCCGCCTTTGGTATCAGATTCGCAATCCCATTAAACTTCGAAATGCTCAGTTCATCGTAAGTCGCGATTTCCCCCAAATAAGCATCCACCGTCTTCCCAACTCTCTGCATAGCCGGCGAGCAGACCTCCCTGAAATCCGCCGCATTAAACACCGCCACGTTTTTCTCCTTCTCCACAAATCCGGTCACAATCCTCCTCACGCTCTCCAGATCGAACAGCCTCTCGCCGTCGTAGGAAAACGATAGTACCAACAGATCATCCACGCTCACGTTGTCTAAGATCGCGGAGATCCTCTTCTCCAGCTCGTTCTTGCACTTGCTGTCTGCTCGTAGGAAGATTGCCGTTCGGAGGAGACTGCAGAGGAAGTTTATGGGGAAAGCTGATTTTTCCGGTGGGAGTACGGCGACGATGGATTCCAGAATCTCCCGCTGTCGGGTTCGATTGCTGGAGTCGTCCTTTCCCGATGATTGGGTGCCGTTGCTGGACATGTCTCGGACGAGACCACGGAGGGCTCTCTCCGTATATGTGATGATGGCGCTGGCGAGTGTGAGCCCCTTGGCTCCTCTGGATTTCATGGATGTGATGATTCTGGTAAAGAAAGTGATGTCTAGGATGGTGAGCTCCTCTGTCCACCAATTGGGAGGAGAACGGCTGGGGAAATTTGCCTCAACACAGGCCTTTGCACTTGCCACTTCCACACATCTCTGTACAATCTTCAGTTCCTCTGCAGCTGGCAGAAGATCTTCACATGCCTTGAGCACAACCAGTGCGCCGGAGAGGCTCGTCAGGGCAACCTGCGACATGAAATCTTCCGTCCTTCCTGCAAGATTGCCGTCGCAGTACTTATCCGTCATCTGCAAGTACTCGGTCGCACATCGGAGAGCCGCAACGTTATGCACGGTTATCTCAAAGTTGACGCCATAGCAGAATTTGGCTGCTTTCTCAAAGATCTCAGGCCCACCAGGTATGTCAGAGAGATCTATTCGAATTGAATCAGTCTCCTTGGATTCAAGAATCATTTTCCTCAGGAGATTGCTCTTAGCGACAAGCATGAACTGCAACAACCCCACAATATGAGGAATTCAGAAATTACATAGAATTTGATGCTTTACTCTCACTAACATCTTCATATGCATATATATACCTTGTGAAGAGAAAAGTTTGCTTCCCCAACTTGAATGGTAACATCAGTTGGAACTTCTTGGGAGAAGATCCTGTAATCAAAACAAGGTCAGATAAGCTTACGAGATCAAACACCAGATCAGATCAGTTGGAAGAATAAACGAACTTGAGAAAGAAAGGTGAAATCTTTACCACTTCCCAGTTCTATCTAGTACATGAGGGAGTCTGTCAGCCATGTTTAAAGAGAAATGAAATGGGGATTTTTTTTTTTTGGATTTGCAGTAGATCTGGTTGTATATAAAGAGGCTCGAGCTCAACTTCATCTCTGATGATATGAAAGTTTTTTTATTTTCCGCTCCACGCAAGTTGTCACTTGTTTTTACATGCAAAACTCTCCTTTTTCTTATATGGGGGGACAAGATTTTATCTATTCGAAAGAACAGTACAACTTTTAACGTAGTTTTCAAGCCTCGCGGAGAATCCGGTGACAATTTTTGCTCTGTAGATTCTCACTTTATCTTCTGCTGCCTAGATGTTATACAGCAGTTACAAGTTACAAATCTGATTGTCGAAACCAATAATATTGATTACGGGTTGGGAATGTAATTTTTTAATTCATTTTTCGTAAAAAATGAACCCAAAACATTGTTGATGTTTTTTTTTTGATAAGTCCATAACATTGTTGATGTAAAACTTGTGTCACAACTTGAACTTTGAAGTTGGAGAAGATAATGCATTGGCGTGGTGTGGTTGACCAATTCCCCAATTGCAATTGCAAGTGAAATTGTGGTAATCGGCCGACGACCATGGAGTGGGAGAATGGCATTGAAAGTCATGTTCTTAGATCGGTAAAGGAAATAAATACTCTAGCTCCTTGTTAGAGAATGCTCCATTATTCTTAATCGTAGCATTCTCAATGTGTATGAACTAATAAAGATGCTATATCTCAAACTGCATAAACAGTGGATGGGGTGATTGAAGCAATGATTAAGGGTGGGAAGTAGGTAAATATGATTATTGAGTAATGGTCCTGTTACTCTCCAATTTCATATACTTGGAAGTTGGGACGAATGTGTGCAATTAAAGCTTCTATGGGTTAACTAAAATGCATCCTTAATCAAATACTGGAAGAATGGTTAAGGGAGCCAATATATTATATAAAAAGATGAGATAAGTCCTGTGATCCAAAATCAATTATAAATATGTACACTTAATAATATACTATACCTTATTTTCCAAAAAAAAAAACTAAAATGCATCCTAATTTCTATACATAAAATGGCATCTTCTTCACACTTGGGGTTGGGGGCCCAGATCGCCCCACAAGACAGCAATTGGGTCAAGTCATGTGGGTGTAGGAAATTCCGGAAACTATCAAAAAAAGAAACACAAAAGAGTTTCCGCCACTCGAACGAGTGGTTCCCAATTTTTCGATGTAAGAATCATGGACACGCGATTGACACGTCGGTACATTACACATCGACTGGGGTCCACGCTCCCCTCCACTTTCCAACGAGATAAATGATCACGCTGTGGGGGCCAGAGGCATCGGAATTCTACCAATAACAGTTACACACGTGGCGACATATATTGAAAATCAAATTACACCAATCAACACTTCATCCTAACTTTAAAAAAAACACTTCATCCTAAACTGGAATGATATGTTTTATAAACTTAAACAACCAACCCGTTGGAACCTCTCTAATGGCCTAGTTGTGTAGGCCTGGTACTTAAATTTTCAAAGAGAGGTTAGATTTTAGATTCGATCTCCACTGAGTGTAAACAATTCTTTATGATTATGAATGCGGGCCAAAAACTCGAGACTTACTCGGTCCATGTGGAGGGGTCGTTTTGCATGGATTTTATGGATTAGTCAGACCAAAAATGGTTCCGGATACCATGATTATCCAAAAAAAACCAAGCAGTTGGCCTAGTGGTGGAGGCCTGAGACTTAAGTCTCCAAAGAGAAATGAGGTAGGTCTCAGGTTCGATCCCCACTGGTGCAAACAATTCTTTGGGGCTACGACCGCGGTCTAAAGGCCCGAGACTTACCTGATTCATGTGGAGGGGTCGCTTTGCATGGATCACATGAATTAATCGGACCAAAAAATGATTCTGGATACCATGGTTATCCAAAAAAATAAACTTCGACAATCATTTTTACCCGCAAATATGTTGAGGTTTAAAGCTGACGGATATCAGAAATTTATTGATCCTATGGTTTCCTTCGGTGAAGATGGATTTTCTGGTATCGCCTCCCTTGAGATAAAATTCAGCTCTCTGCTTCAAAGTGAAGCTTATCCAATGTATAATCCCTAGGAGGTGTGAGTTTACACCTAGGTCCCTCGGATATGTGCTTAGCAACAGAAATGTTGAAGGGTATCACTATCTTTCTGAGTCACGGGTGCACTGATTGCTAAAATTGCATCTTGAATGTTCTCTTCGAGGACTCAAATGACAATGCACCCTGAATGTAACTTGAAGAGTGATGGCCGAGGTATGTTATGGCAAAATATTAGATTTATCCCTGCAGCCGTTTAGGAATTGTGCACAAATATGTGGACAGATGTGTAATTGACTACACTTCAGCTAACAGAATCAGCATCTTCCATTATATCTCCTTGTGACGGCTGATTCTGGCTGTGAGTCCTTCATGACATTTGAAGCACACTTCTTGACCTAGCTCGTGGTAAAATTTCAGAATTATCCTCCCAGCCAAGTGAGAGATATGCACCGAGCAAGGTCACTGCAGTCATTCCTCAATCTTTGCCAAAAATGGCAAGGTTGCTTTTTACCAACTTTTGGCTCTTCCTTCTTTCGGATAATGGTCCCCTCCTTGCTGTTGTGGCTTGATCAGGTGAACTTGTGTCATCCTAGGTTGTATCACACGTTGGTACATCATTTGGACCTTCAAAATGTACACATTCAAGCATCGTAGGTCCGGTTTTGCACCTTTGAACAACAACTCTTCCATTCTGCACATAATCTGATATTTGGCACTTCAGCTTGCATTTTGTTGATTCTCTAGTCCAGAATTGTGTTGCCTCTTCATATGGCCTGGCTCAGATTGTCTATGGTTGTGCCTTGGACCTCTGCATTGTGCACAAACACACGATTCATGTGTACACTTGCCAATTTCCTTCTCCTTTGCACAAAATGTGCAGATTCTGCATATAGCTCCGGAGTTGCTGATTTTCTGGCTCCAGGATGAAGCTGCAACTTGATGTTTCATGGCTCAACCAAGTCTGGAGTGTGCCTTGCCAATCCCTTCTGCTCTAAGGCTCGTAGGATGGCTGAATCAGTCAGTTTGGCACAAACCATAGCCTTGAGAAAACATATGCTCCAGATTTGTGCAGAATATACTCTAGAATTTGTCTGCATATATTCCAGCTCATCTGTTGATATTTGGCTCCAATATGAGGTTGCACACTTCTATAAAAATAGCTTTCTTCATTCCAAGGCGTGCATAGATGATTTTTGATGCTCAGGAACTCAACAAATGGCCAAGATCAGTCACTTTGGCACTTAACCATGGTCTTGATCTCTTGCTGATTTTTGGTTTGCACAGTTTGCATCTAAAATGGCAGGAAACTCTTCAAAGATCACTGATTTGCACCAGGTTGCTGAAATTAGGCTCTTGTCCTGCATTTATACAATTAAGCACGAAATGAGGTGCAAACTAGGTGTTTAAGTAAATAAATCAATAAAAATACATGTGAAATGAGCCTATAAAATACATATGAAATAGGCTCATCACCCCTCCACACTTAAACCATGCTTGTCCTCAAGGATAAACTAAGCCTAAACACTAAAAATGAGATGATATAGATCACATATGCATGAATGAATAAACTGATCAGAATGAGAGAAAGATGGTCATGCATAGAATAGGTGTCTGGTTTTTGGTTTGTATCAGCTTGGTTCAAGCAAAGAATTGCACTCATCTGACATTTGTGCATTGTTTACTGTCAAGGCCATGGGACAAATACTCGAATTAGGATTCAAGGACTCAGAGAAACCAGGTTTGGAGAAGAGAAAGGTTGCTGCACAACAGTTTGGACATGGTTCCCTAAACAGCCTCATATATGTCCCTTCTTGCTTATTTTCTGCTTTCTCTAGAGGTAAACCGAACAACTCATCATCAATCCACTATCCTAGTGCATGAGTCTTTGCAAAATTCTCAGGTCAAGCCTCAACTCCATCTCTCTCTTTCTTTTGGGGCTATCGTTTAAGTGAAATGCCCCTCTCATGATAGAGTTGGAAAGAAATCAATGGCCTCTCACTTTTGGCTCACATAAATTGTGGACAGTCTCTTGATGTCCATCTTGGATGAAGGATTATAGCAACCACTTGTCTCTAAGTCATCCTCTTCTCTTCTTTTCCAAGCTGGTATATTTTTTCTTAAGAATTTTTGCTCAACTGGTTTTTCTTGCAGCAGTAGCTGATTTGTTGCAGAACTGCATCTGGGAGCTCTTCTGGTTTTGATCCAGGCCTCCTCATGAGTTTGGATGCTTGGAAAGGGACTCCTTTTGATCTTATTTAGGATCTCCTTTTGATTTTCACTTCAGTTCTGGTTTTTGAATTGCTGATCAGCTGCTCTCTTTGATTTGGGGTTTGGACATGATCACTAAATCCACAAACTCAGGACAGACCAGATTCTGCTTCACTCCTTTCCCTCAAGCAAAAGATAAGAACACTTGACCTCAGAAAACCACTAAACTCAAGCACCTTTCAAACTTGCCACATACCAGTTCAGGTTTAACCGTTAAAATAGGCATAGATAGCATTATAAGTCACAACTTAAAGCGTCAATAAGTAGCATGAATCTATTTTTGTGTGAGTGACCCAAGAGATCCAGGCCTCCTCATGAGTTTGGATGCTTGGCAAGGGACTCCTTTTGATCTTCTTTAGGGTGCTGGTGACTTGTTTGAATTTTCTTTTTGGTTTAGCACCTCCTCTTTTCGGAATGTCCCTTGGTTGCATCTCATCTTTGTTTCTGATTTTTGCTTCAGTTCTGGTTTTTGAATTGCTGATCAGCTGCTCTCTTTGATTTGGGGTTAGAACGTGAACACTAAATCCACAAACTCAGGACAGACCAGATCCTGTTTCACTCCCTTCCCTCAAGCAAAAGATAAGAACACTTGACCTCAGAAAACCACTAAACTCATGCACCTTTCAAACTTGCCACATACCAGTTCAGGTTTAACCGTCAAAATAGGCATAGATAGCATTATAAGACACAACATAAAGCGTAAATAAGTAGCATGAATCCATTTTTGTGTGAGTGACCCAAGAAATCAGTGAATCAAGCAGAAGGTTTGAGCATAAAAAATTTCATCAGACAGTTTGTGCAGATTTTTTCAAAAGCAGGACAGCAACTTGACTGGGCAGGAAAGATATGTGCATAAAATGGTCTAGCAAATGTTTCAACCCCCAAAAGCCACCCCTCCACACTTACATCCCACTATCCTTGAATGAATGTGAAAATCATGAATTAAAA
>JAOYMZ010022022.1:0-18148 GCA_025802335.1 Pinguicula primuliflora
CGAGCGACCGAAATTTTAAACCGAAAGAGGCGAAAATGACAAAATTACCCCCACTTAGCACAGTAACACATTTTGGGGTCGGGGGCAATTTTATCATTTTGATAATATTCGATTTAAATTTCGGTTGTACATTTGTACAAATAGAGTTTCCCATTTCGGTGAGTAGGGACGCTGGCGAATGGATCCGCCCATCCGTTTACAGCGATCGTGTTTCTTTTCACTTCTTTTCACTTCTTTTCACTTCTTTTCACCCTCAACTTCAGCTTTATTACAATTTACCCGACTTCGAGCAAGGTTCGCTTATACCTAACAAATTGGCACACAGAAGCTCGATTGATCGGATAGGATTTTCGCGGGCTTGAAGTGAAACCAGATGAGAAACCGAGAGGGGGCGGAGAAGAAGCAAGACGCCGCGGGCGTATCTCTACGTGATCCGCCGGGCGATCCGGATAGTGGAGATGATTTGTCGCCGTACTCCTCTTGCGAAGGGGAGTCAGAGTTGGACAGGTATTGCAGTGCCAACTCGGCAATGGAAACTCCGAGTTTGACTGGCTCGTTTCAGGATTCAGATCTTGGGTCGTTGAAAAGTTTTAAACTTGAGGGTCAAAATGCATTTCTTTCGAACCCTAGGCAGGATAGAGTAGTGGCCAATCATCCGGAATCGGAGGGTGCGAGTGACAATGGGATGTTATTGAATGGGAGAATGGGAGACTTCGTTGCTGTTGGTGTTGATTTAACCGGGAAATTCGATGCGGATGTTAATTGGGATAAAGAGGGATTGCTTGAAAATGACGAGGGAAGTGCGGGAATACCAGTTGGTTTTCAGGGGTTTGGAGATGGCAAAGCGATTTACACGACGGACGTTGAGAAAGTTTTCCGAGATGGAGAAGGCTTGGAAATCAATAGAGATGAGGAGGGCCAATCTTTCCTATCTTCTGCACATTCGGAGGGTGAGGATTCAATGTTTGGATGTAGTAATGATGATGAAAGAAAGATGGATTATTATTATGGAAAGAGTGAACTTCTAGGCGATGAAGTAAGCTGGAGGAAAGAAAATCAGTTGGTTATGAATTCATCGGTAGCTTTCGGTTCGGATGACTGGGATGAATATTTTCATGAGAGTGGGGAAAACTCTAATGCAATGCCGTGGGATGAACTTCAGACAGGAAAGCAGACCAGGCAACAATATGAGCTCGGTTCATTAAGTTTTATTCCTCAGTCGGATCAATTTCTTCATCCATGCCTCGATCCACAGGATGAGCTGAAAACTTCTGATGGTGAATTGGCTGCGGTAACTATGTCAGTAGTTTCAACCAGTCATGAAAAACACGTTGCAATATCCGATGATTCAAAAATAGTTCTTGCTCCAAGCGATCATGTTAGCCCTATTGATGATTTGGTTGAACATCTTGAATGCATTCCCGCTGACGATCGAATGGACATGGGTCCATTGAATGAAGAAACCCTGGACATAGAAGAATTGAAATATGTTGAATCTGAATCAGATACAAGAAGTCAGGACAGGACTACCAGTAGCACGGTAACTATTTGTCATAATGCTACTTTTGAAACTAGGAATTTAAAAGAAGCAACTGTAGAATCCAACCTTCTCTATGAAACTTTGAGAGATCACCAAAATGGAAACGGGGGATTATTGAAAGATGACGCATCACTTTCATTGCCAGCACCGGCTGGTATCATTACAAATTCTACTATTAAGAAGAAATTTCCTGGGGCGTTTAATGGGGCTGAAGATCAGTTGGAGCAGTTTAAGGTAATTTTGTTATGATAATTTCTTCTTAGTGGCCAATGATGTTGTTCATGTTACAAAGCGTATTTATTGACAATCTGTTTTTGCTATGCACGGCAGACAGGGGATGTCGAGTTAAATGATTTCTACGATGAAGTTGTTAATGATATGCAAGATATACTACTTGATTTAGGTAAGTTTCCGCAATCCGAAATAACCTGTGGTCCAAGGCTATACCAATCACCAATATCTCGATCATCAAGAGATGGTGGATCAAGTGCCTCTACCTCTGGTGGGGATTATGCCTATAATTGGATCCAGCAAGTTCCTAAAATTGACAGGGTTCAGGTAGTGGGTGCAAGGCAAAAAGAAGGTGATGTTTCTTTCAGTGAACGACTGGTAGGAGTGAAAACACATGCAGTATACAAGATAAAGGTCTGGAGTGGTGAAGAACATTGGGAAGTGGAACGTCGTTATCGTGACTTCAGTACTCTGTATTATCGATTGAAGAAATTATTTGCTGACTATGGATGGTCTCTCCCTTCACCCTGGTCTTCTGTTGAAAGGGAATCCTGGAAGCTTTTTGGTAATGCATCCCTTAACGTCATTGCAGCAAGGAGTGTTCTTATCCAGGAGTGTCTGCAATCTGTTATCCACTTCAGTTTTTCTTCGGGCTCATTAAATGCGCTCAGTTGTTTCCTCTCTCCATCAGAAGTTGAACCTCGTTCTCCTGCATCTGATACAAGTGTATCTCGTTCATCATTTTCCAACAAAGGAGAAAAGGTTGAAAATGTTTACACGTTTGGGAAAACAATTTCCCTGCTTGTTGACGCCCACCCTTTAAAATCAGTCAAACAGATGCTAGATGCGCAACATTATAGATGTGCAGAATGCCGTAGGAATTTCGATGAAGGAACGTCAAGAGTGCAGGGATTTGTGGTGGCACTAGGATGGAGGAAACCTCGGTATTGTGAATACAGCGGCCAGTTATTCTGCTCCTCGTGCCATATGAATGACACTGCTATAATACCCTCCAAAGTGTTGCATAGTTGGGATTTTAGTCTGTATTCTGTATCACAGTCTGCCAAATCATTTCTGGATTCTATCAGTGACCAGGTAACCAGAAGTAATTCTGCAGCAATCCTTAGCTGTTTTGCATCAACAAGAATGTGTTATAGTGACTAGATCTTGCACGCTTTGTCACTTTTATCTAATTATATAACCCTTATGAGTGGATTTAATTGTATGTCTTTGTTATTAAGATTCTTCTGGTGTAAGATTGTAGTGATTTCTACTGCACCCCATTTGAGACATCTACAATTTCATTGTGAACTTTAATTGTCTCCGTCTTGTTGTTAAGGTTTCTCTGATTGTTTCTTTTGTTGCAGCCAATGCTTTGCGTAAGTGCTGTTAATCCATTCCTGTTCTCAAAAGTTCCAACATTACAGCATGTAGCAAATATCCGAAGTAGAATAAGAGCAATGCTGCCATATGTTCGCTGCCCATTCCGTAGATCCATCTATAAAGGCCTTGGACCTCGGAGTTATATTCTTGATAGCAATGATTTTTTTGCTCTAAAAGACCTTATTGATCTTTCCAAAGGAGTGTTTTCAGGTAAGATTATTCTTTTGTTTAATTTTCAAAGTTAAATCTATGAATAAATCTCAACGTTGTTTGAAATGCATTTGACTGCCGCCGTGAATGTGCACGCCAATGCTGTTTCTTTCCAACCTATCCGATTACATGGATCTTTTTCCATCATTATGTTCGGAGTCGGAGCACTCTGCTTAATGTTCGTGACCACCATTTTTTCAATTATTCTCTTTCAGTTTTAGATGAAAATGTAACTGATGCTTGTAAATTGTATTTTTCCTGTTAAGAGCACAAAGTTATTATTGATATGTTTGCTGCTTGATTTTAATTAGCATAAATTTTTCTCATTTTGATGATTACAAAACCCGGAGTCCTAGGCTTATTAGTTCGGGTGAATCTTCCATTTTAAAGGCACTGGACTCTTCTATTTTCATATTACTCCTCTTTGCATTAGTTTGAAACCAATTCTGCCAATAGCTAAGCAATTTCTGTCTTGATACCACAGTGCTTCATTCTTTTGCATTACAGCACTACCAGCTATGGTTGAAGCTGTATCCCGAAAAATTCAAGATCATATAACAGAGCAGTGTCTTGTATGCTATGATGCTGGTATTCCCTGCAGTGCTCGACAGAAGTGTAACAATCCACTAGCGGTCATTTTTCCCTTCCAGGCAAGTTTGAATTCTTTTTATCGGGACGCACGAAAAAGCATAAGAATCATCTTGAGATTCATTTGATTGTCACTTTCCTTCCTACTAGCAAATACTAGCTGCAAAATCATGAATATATGCTTGAGGCATGAATCTATACTTGAGGACATAATATTTAACAACTTTGACATTGCATGATCTCTGATTTATGATATTCCATCAACAGGAAGGAGAGGTTGAGAAGTGTAGATCTTGTGAACTCGTTTTCCACAAAAATTGCTTCAAGAAAATAGTTTCTTGCCCCTGTGGAGCTAATTGTAGTAGAGCGGAAACTAAGCAAAGTGATGGGGGAATCCAAAGTGCAGATGACAATTTGAAGTTGCAGGCAGGAACTGTCGAACACAGTAGTGGACTTGTTGCTAGCTTGTTTTCCAAAGTAATGCCTGTTAGATCTCAGATTCCTAGTAAAAAGGACCCAGAAGATATTGGGAACGTTATCTTAATGGGTTCATTACCAAACAACTCTCTCTGAAGTGCATCTGCGTTCCTCGTCTTGGAGTTTTTGTTTGTTGTTTCTTGATCTTGCTTCATCTTGGAGTTGCATTCAGTAAAACAAACGGAGTGAAGATCTATTCCTCAAGTATGCATCTCCGATTGTTGTTGTAGGTAGCTACATTGTTTATGATTTTTCAATATAGCCTCTCTGGTATATTTCTTGCCATACTGTAAATATGATGCTTCGAATTGTTTAAAATGATCTTCATTTAAAGTTCTTTGTCGACTTTTTTCTGTTCGAGTCATCAAACATGCTGTTGTTGTTTGATTTAACATCGCTGAAGTAAAGTATGCTCCTCTTGTTTCCATATATGTATGTTACAAGTATATAGGTTCGAACTTGTAATCCTCATCTGATAATCTCTCAATATGTACTTGATATGGAGACAGGACCTAATTCAAGAGGTATAAGAAATCCAAGAGTTTCCATCAAAGATTTCTCATACAGGTCTTGAAAGGAATATATAGAGAGTTGGCCGTTGGCCTTCAAAACTTCCTGCTCGGTCATCATGAATCACTGCGCATCCCTGTAAGACAGCGGAAACCATTTCGACAGCGACACCTGCTTTGCCTTCATTATCAACTGGAAGATGCCGTAGCAAGGGATATGCATCAGAGCAACAGTTGAGTACCTGCAGATGCTCACATTTATGAGTTCATTTTGTTCTAGAAATGCATTCAGAATGATGAAGCTGTTAGCAATAGAGTCAGCACAGAAAAGATCGGAGAACAAGGCACTTACCACAACGGGGAGTACGAGGATGACAGATCAAGAAAGGGATAAGGCCACCTGTTGCAGAACAAAATGCTGTCATTGACTCAGCAGACCTCTCTTTTGCCTTGTATTGAGATAATGAGGTACTAATGTAAGCTTACCAAATCCAGATACGAGCATGGACAATCCACTGAAAAACAATGTATACCGCCGTCCAGAGGAAAAAGTATCCAATCCTGAACCAGGGGAACCTCTGCAAGAATGTCTAGTTCAAGGTAAAGGGCCTCGAAGTTACGATTCTAATTGTGGACAGTTATGTTCTGAGGAAGCGGATTGAAAAAAGGACTTACCAAGGAATTTAGAGCAGTCTCGACAAGCAAAAATACCAAATTGATGGTATGCATGTTCACAATCAACTGCCACATAATTCTTGGTTTCAGTACATTGATCAGAAGATTGTATTGAGAAGAAGTGTGGATGGGGATAGGGGAACGTACGAAATTCAGTTTGTAGTCTCTGAGGGCAAGGAATGGAACTATTATGAACCAGAATACCGTGTCTGTCAACATCACAGCTCCAGCATTCATCTGTAAACACACAAAAAAAGGTTGGAGAAAATGCGGCAAGCTTCATCTGTGCAACCTTGAAATCTTGCATCAGTTTTCTGATTTACCTGGAAAATGATTTGAAAGACATAAGCCAAGAATCCAGCTCGTTGGCGATCGCCATTTTCGTGATTCATGTTCTCGCTTTTACCGGTATCGTAATGCTGTGTGCCATTTCCAACAGGTCTGTGACTATAACTGTAACATCCTCGAAATGACAGTATGGATCCTAGCTGCAGAAGTTTTGATGTCAAATGCAACAGAACCATGCGTATAGCATGTAGAGATGTTTACATACATTGTTTATGAACTTACTGCGAAGTAAATGGTGACCAGTGTAAATGTCCATCTGATTCAGTTATCAGAATGTCAGCATTTGCTCACACAAACATTACGAGATGGATCAAAAAGCAATGCATATCAATTATCATGACTCACTGAGTATAGAAGTAGAAAATTCGTCTTCCATCAACAACAACATTCATTATAAGCATGAGAACCAGTACGATGAAGGCGAAAACTCGGAACGCCAGTAGGTATGCTGGGTGTATGCTTCTGAGACATGGTTTCCACACTTGATCCTCGTACAGGATTCCAGGAGGTTCTTCTTTCTGCCTGCTGTTTTCCCTTCTTTCCTCGTCTGCGTTGCTAGTGCTGCCATTCCGGCATTCGTACTTTGTTATCAGAACAGACGCAAAGACCATTGACAGCAGAATCCATAGCGAACAGAGCAGGACCCTCCAGTTCAGCCAGTAAGACGAGACTGTTGTGTCAACAGTCATGGCTGGATGCCAAGATCTGGTGGATCCTGTGATAAATGTCAAGAAACTCATGCTTTTATCCAAATGTTTTGGTAAGTTTGTCATAATCCGAGGTCCGAAGAATTGCTGCTAAACACAGAATAAGTTCTAATGTTTCCTGGACTAACAATGGACAAGAACTGTACAGTTTCTGAAGATATCAAACCAAAAATGTTCAGAAAAATACAAACACGATTCAAAGCGAATTTTGTGATGAAGAAGTATTTTTGCAAAACTCAGGAAAGAAACCAGACAGGAAGAAAGAATCTATAAAGGGTGTTATGATCTGCAAGCTGTTGTGTGTCTGTCTGTCTGTCTATGTTCTGACAGTAGAGAAAGCTTAAAGTTGCAAGAAAGAATCAAATCCTCAAGCAGAAAAGGGCAGCCTCAAAACCAGAGATCAAAGCTAAGAAATTAGCCTACATTAACATGCCAAGGCAAGCAGAGATTCCAAACTTTCATCTGGTCATTTGTAGAGAAAGATACCAAGAAATATGTTGCATGTGCATATCCATAAATCAAGGTTCTGATTTGTAAGCAAAGCAATGTTGGAATGCTTACAGAGGAAACCAACAATATGTGGAGGTGTCGAAGAAGAAGAGGAGAGAGATGCTTTGCTTCATTGAAAATCTTTTAGAAATTTTTGAAACAGCAGCAGAGAGAGACATTAAAGAAAAGAATAGTGTGGCTTTTCACATAAGCTTCAATTTTTTTTTTTCATTTTACATTTCATTTTCTTCAGTCAATTTTTTCACATCCCAATAAAACTATATTGTCACCTTCGCCATATTCCCATGCAGATATCAGAATTCTAAAAGGAGCAATTGTCACTTTTTCTTAGCATTGTTAGCAGCCTTCATCTTTGAGTCTTCAGAGGGTAAAAAAAGAAAGTAGAAACAGTGGTGGATATGGCTATGGGGGATGCCCCCGGCCCCAACCCCAACTGTAGTAACAAAAAATGCTTTATTCTGTTCAAAAGTAAGTTACCAAGTAAATTTCACATTTTTTTTTTGTAATTTCCATATTGAAAATGACAGGCCTGCAACAACAAAAAAAAGAGTAAATTCCATATGTCTTGATGAATAGTTGCATTCAATTTTAATTTGGGATACCCTAAACTGATTTCGCAATACTGGTTTTAAGATTCGGAATATATAGGTAAAAACCTAGAAATATAAGTTATTTTTTATATAAGTTATAAACTTTTTGATTACCTAAATCAAGATATTTGATAAGTAAAATTTTAAATATCACAGATTAAAATCAAAATCTTAAGACGTTACAATTTAACATTGGTTGAACTCATCCAAAAAAAAAAAATGGATTGCTGCACCGTCTGAGAATTATATAGAGTTTATGAACACTTGAAACCATGCCAAAAAAAACACAGTCAAAATTCTGCATTTGAATCAAAACATACGTTAAAAGTGAAGAAGAAAGTGAAGAAAAGCACACCTCCACCTCCGTGAAGCCACATCGTGAGATCCTTTTTTCTGGTCCCTAAAAGCTAACTAATGGAGTTTTTTTTTCTACTTATCTTCACAGGAGTCCCACGCGAAGTGTGTGGGATGAGAAAATAAGAAAGTGTAGTGCATCTGCTTCATGAGTTTTGTGTTGAACCAGAAAATTGAATTCAGAGAATACCAGCACAGCACGGACATTACCAGACTCATCTCTGGCTCTCTGCGGGTTTAAAGCAAAAGTTGTGTGTACCCATGCAGAATGCATTTCATACGCTACAGATGGTTGGCCACATTTATACATATGGTCACTAGTAAGTAGTAGCTAGTAAGGGTGGGACTGAAATGGATAGTGCATTCTTGTGTGTTTGCAAATGCTTCAACTTTTGCAAAGCACTTTTCAATGGAGAAAATTAAAAAAAAAAAAGTGATTTGTAAAAAAATGTTGAGTGTTTGCAAAAACTGTAGTGCTACAGAAAATAATCTAATAGTAGTGTTTGCATATATTTTTAGCTTATCTTATATTTATAAAAGAAAAGTTCAATTTTATCCTTATAATTCGATAAAAATGGTATATTTTAATCATATAAATAATTTTTAAGGGTAATATAGTCTTACATATGTATTTTGTTTATTTTCAAAAATGTCACCACTTGCTTTTCAATCGCAGAAGCATCTCCTTCCCTACTTTTGGATTATGGCTTAAAACTGCATTTCAACCGTTGAAGTAGAAGCAGAAGCAGATTTTGCAAACACTCTAAAAAATAAAACTGCGATGCAACATTCATAAGCAGCTTGCAAAAACAGTTGCAAACACTGCCTTACTGTTTCTGCCAAAGAGGATTGGGTTGGACGGCCCCCTTACTTCAATCAGTACACACTCATACACATGAATTTGAGGCTACATCTTTATGATTTACAATACACATTTATGAACTATGATTGTTCTATAAAAATTTGTTGTCAATAAGCTTTATCTTTGACTAATAATGTTGGGTTTGGGCCATATATGTGGCAAATGACAAGTGATTAATATCCTCATTACAAAAAAGTGGTATTGATACGATGATGAATTCTCAAGTGGGCAATGTTGTTATGCTCAATGTTTGTGTGCTCAATATGTGTCAGGATCGAATACAGATCAAACACTTGTATGAGATCTACAGATCTGAACACATGTATGAAATCTGTTTCTATGAATGGGATTCTGCTTATGCAAAGCAATTGAATGATTTTATTGAATAAAGGACTCTGACTTAAATAGCCATACACACGACAAAGACAGAAACAAGAAACAAACTACATAAGACCACTACTAACGTGAAACTGATAAATAACAACCGGACTTGACTAAATCAACTGAACTAATTGACTAAATCAACTGAACTCATCTGAACCAGATTCCATTGTTTTAGGCCTCAACATGGACTTCTTCTAACCATGTTTTGTAGTGAGCTTGGCCGGAATAATTTGATCCAGCAATCCCTCCCTTAAACTGAAAATAGTTGAGCTCACAAACTGCTTTCCAGTTTAGTTTGGGAGCTTGCAGATACCAAGAGCTCTCACAATTTTATGAAGGCATCCAATTTCAAGGGATTAGTTAGAACATCAGCAATTTGTTCTTGAGACTGGCAGTAAGTCATTTCAATCGTACCATCTTTGGTTAATTCTCTGAGGAAGTGAAATCTCACGTCTATGTGCTTACTCCTTCCATGAAGTACTGCATTCTTGGATAATTTGATTGCTGAACTATTGTCACAGAAAACAATTGTTGAAATTGTCCCACACCGATTGTGGAAGTAAAAATATTGAGGTTTAAATAGGGATGTGCGTTAAAATCAAATCACCTTGGGCTTAAGGTTTTTATGAGGATAACCCACATTTCTACTAAATTAATCCCCGCACGTGCACCCACACACACGAGACCACGAGATGTGGGCTCGATTCATCCAAAGTCCGATGACTCACGAGACGTGGGCTGAGCGGCTCCAGACCCGATTAATGGGCTAGGCTATCTCTTCAACGGCACCGAGACCCGAATAATGGGCCGGGCCAGATTTTCTTTATATCTTCCGCTTTACGTGGTAGACATTCATTTCCTATTTCGAACACACGTGTTCCTCATGTTTTTTCGTTGGTACATTTGGATGTTTGGGGACCTGCACCCGTTGTTGGTGGTCAAGGATTTCGGTATTTTGTTCTATTTATTGATGATTGTTTGAGGATGACTTGGGTTTATTTCCTTCGACACAAATCTGAAGTTTTCGACAAATTTTCTCAGTTCTATCATATGATTCTCACTCAGGTCAAAAGCAAAATTCAAATTCTTCGATCCGACAATGGCGGGGAGTTCGTAAATCATCAAATGGAGAAGTTTGCCCTGGAAATAGGGATGATTCATCAAACCACCTGCTCTTATTCCCCCCAATAGAATGGGGTTGCCGAACAGAGAAATTGATTCTTGCTCGAAATCACCAGGGCTCTTATGATTGAGTCGAAGGTCCCAAAATATTTATGGCCTGAAGCCATGTCGACTGCTGTGCATCTGGCTAATCGGCTTGTGGAGTTCAGAACCCCAATCCATGCCCTATCTGATTACTCTCGTGTTCCTCCACCACTGACTCTTACTCCTCGAGTGTTTGGCTGCACTGTGTATGTTCATGTTCCTAAGGTTAATCAGACTTCATCCGTGCTTGGAAAAATGTGTGTTAGTTGGTTATGGGAAATCCCAGAAGGGTATCGATGTTATAATCCCACCACTCGATAGATTTGGAAATGTATCACATAGCCTGTATTCTCCATTCCATTTGACCTCCCAAAAGTAGGTGTCATATCTATCCCCTATAACTCGTTGAGTTGTTCTCCAAAACCAGTCACTGACTCTGATTAGTGTTAGGATTGTCTTCCACCAATTTGAGTATAGATGTAGTGTTGCCTGGGAGATGCCAGCTTCATATAGTATGGTTATGTAGAAATCACCATATTTAGATTCCAAAATCTGTTTCCATAGACCATCTTCCTCATTATCCAATAACTTCCAACCCCATTTCCCCATTAGTGAGTCATTGAATGCTTCCAGATCCTTCACACCCAGACCACCTTTTTCAATATGTTGGCATATGACATTCCAAGCTATCCAATGAATCTTCTTGCCTTGTTGATTTGATCCATTCCACAGAAACTTTGAGAAAACCTTTCTTAGCTGCTTGAGCACAATTTTTGGACCCTTGTAAGTAGAGAAGAAATAGACAGTGAGACTTGTAAGCACTCCTTTGATTAGTATAATCCTTCCCCCAAAAGAAAGGTGTACATTTTCCCAGCTTGATAATCGTTTCTGCACTTTTTCTAGCATTGGTTTCAAGAGAGTGCATCTAGATGGATTTTCACCAACTGGTAAACCCAAATAAGTAAGAGGTAGCACCTCAATCTGCCATCCAAGTATAGTAACAAAGTGACACATTTCTCGCTCTGTTATGTTTATCCCATACAGTTTGCTCTTTGCATAATTTATCTTCAGCCCTGAGAGCAGTTCCAGACACTGTAGTGACAGTTTTATAGCTTCAATATCTTGCATTGTTCCATCTCCAAAGATTAATGTGTTATCCACATATTGCAACTGTCTGATTGAGAACTCCCCCATACTTTAGCCTCTATATAGGTTTAGCTCATACGATTTTTTCAGAATCCAATTAATAGCTTCAACTACAATAAGGAAGAGATGAGGTGACAGGGGATCACCTTGTCTGAGCCCTTTCTGCGGTTTGAATTCTGTGGTGGAACTTCCATTGACTAGAATAGAGATGGTTGGGGAGGAGATGCATTGATATATCCAGCTCATCCATTTTTTAGGGAAGTTCATAGTCTCCATCATGTTCATGAGAAAGGACCAGTCAACCGAATCAAAAGCTCTCTGAAAATCCACTTTAAACAATATGCATCTAGCCTTTTTCTTCCTGGCATAATCTATGATCTCATTTGCGCATATCACACCTTCAGAGATTTGTCTTCCTTTTATGAATCCTGACTGGTTTGTGGAGATGATTGTTGGGATCACTACACTTAGTCTGTTAGCAAGTAATTGTGCTAGGAGTTTGTAAGCATTGTTGATCAAAGAAATTGGCCTGAACTACTCTGGTATAATTGGATTATCCGTCTTTGCAGCCAAGCATATGAATGAGGCATTGAGTCCATGAGACAGAGTTTCAGTAGCACAGAATTCCATTATGAAATCTGAGAAATCTTTACCAATAATGTCCCAATATTTGTGTATAAACGAGAAGTTAAGTCCATCAGGGCCTAGACTTTTGTTTCCTTTACAGCTCCATACAGCAGTATAGATTTCTTCCTCAGTAAACATTTTTAGTAGTTCACTCCTTTGCTGTTCAGTTAGCTTCTTCCCCATATCCCTCATTATCTTAGGCTTATATGGATCTTCTTGCATGAACTGAGTTTGAAAATGAGATTTTATACCACCTTTCACTTGTGCAACTTCATCTTACCACTGTCCATTAAGGAATAGACCGTCAATATCCATTTGGTATCTTTTTTTCTCAGTGATGCATGGAAGAATTTTGTATCAGCATCTCCTTCTTTTATCCATTTTTGTCTTGATTTCTGATGGACTATTGCTGTTTAGTGTCTTTGCAAGGCTTTCAGTTCTTCCCATGTCAGTTTTTTCTGTTCAACCTCATCAATTGTCAACATAGACACTGATAATTTAGCATCAAACTCTGCTATCTTTTGATCCATTTCACGGATTTTCTACGTTGTATCACCATTTGTAGCACTATTCCATTCTTTGATAGCCCCTCTGAGCCTTTTTGTTTTTTCCTCGAGTGACTTTCCTTTTAAAACCTGATATATAGGAACATTCCAACTTGTTTCAACTGTTTCTCTCAGCCCCAATTGAGTCAGTCAAGCATCATAGACCATAAATGGTTTAGGGCCCCAATTCTTTCCTCCCTGAGATAATAATAGTGGACAGTGATCAGATAACTCATGTCCCAGTGTGCTCTGGGTTGATTTGGGCCAGTGTTGCAGCCATTCTTCACCAGTAGAATCCTGTCAAGCCTACTAGCACCTTGTCCATCTGGTTTGAACCATGTATTGTCTGCTCTTCTCTGAAGAATATCCACTAGTTCAGCCTCTGTAATGAAGGTTGAGAATGCTATAGCTTCAGCCAGACAGAATGTAGAGAGACCTGATCTCTCCGTTTGAGATCTAGTGGTATTAAAGTCACCCATAACACAGATCTTTTCCTCTGGATTTTGCTGTCTGTATGATATGATATCTTGCCATAACAGCCGTTTCTCAGCAATATGACATGAGGAGTACACGTAGATTATTGTAATTTCAACCGGATCATGTCCATTCCAAATACCTTTAACAGCAAAAGATTGGTTCATTTGCCATTCTGACAATTTCTTGAACTTGTCCTGTTTCCAGGTTAGGAGAATACCTCTTGAAGCCCCTTCAGAGTCTTTTACTACATAATCAAAGTCTTGATTTCTCCAAATCCTTCTCATACTTTGTCTGTTAATATCCTGAAACTTTGTTTCTTGAACACCAATGAAATCCAGAGAGTTTTTTTGTATTACATCCCTCAGCAACCGCTTTTTTGTGGAGTTGCCGAGGCCACGAATGTTCCAGCTACAAATCAACATTTGGAACCACCTTGTGGGACTTGAATTAGCTATTTTTTTGCGTCAACTTCATTTTCTTTTTGAATTCTTTCAGCAGCAGCCTTGGCGTGCTTTAGGACCAGATTCTGTACAACATCTCCTTCCACATTGCTGAAGTTCAAACCAATTTTGTGGCCATACTCTATGGTGTGAAGAGTTTCCTCTTCAATCTTTTTCTATGCTTCAAAGTTTTGTTTTGCCATGTGTTTATTGACCACCTTCACATACTGGTTTTCTATGTCCCTTAGCATCTCTTTAACTTTAAGAAGCAGGTCTTGACCTCTGAATTGCAGATTCAGATCATCTGGTTGCTCAATCCTTGTTACCACTGTGCTCTCCTCATCAGTGTCGATTTGTAAGAAATAAGGGAGGGAGAAGATTTCCTATCCGTCGTGGGTCATCTTCTCCGATGGAGAGGGGGGAGAGAAGTAAAAAATTGTGTAAGTGTGTGAAATAGTGTGTAAATGTGTGAAAAATGTCAGAAAAATGTGTTTGCACGGAAGGCTTCTGCGCGAGATTTGTTTCGCACGGAACTGCCGCGCGTTGTTGGTTACAGCCCGACAGGGCATTTTCGAAGTCCTATGCCATTTACAGGGCAGATACAAAAATGTTCCCAAAATTGACGCTTGGAAGATGGAAAATGGGATAAAGGTTCGGATTCAATCCAAAGACACACAAACAAAAGGAGAAAGCACAACAGATGTATTTTTTTTACTTCTTTTCATGTGGGAACTCTCTTTTGTGTCTGCGGAAAGATGAGGGAATAGGAGATTGCTTGTTATAGGAGGAAACTCGTTAAAGATCATTAAATGTATTAAACGGAAGAGGGACTATGCAGTGAATAGTCACTGTATAGTGTGCAGTGCTTTCATGGTATTGTGGGATTGGTCGATTAGCGGGCTCGCACAAAGATGTTTAACACCAGCCCACCTACCGCACCAATCCCGCAGTGTCACATGGATACTGCATAGTGTGCGGTAAGTTAGCTCACCGCACACCCCTGCATCCGTATCAAGCATGCCTCTGGTTTGGGAATTGGGGGACCATACACGTTGCGAAAAATAACAATTAGCCGGTCTACATGGTTGTCAAGAAAAATTATTTGGTTCAAACTAATTTCATGAGATCCACACAAACCAATCCTTCCACATGAATCAAACAATCTCTAACCTAGGATATAAAATTTTTTGTTTACAAAAAAAAAACAATCTCTAACCGAAAACCGAAATCATGGCCGGAATGAATGAATTGTATTGTATATACTCAAACATTTTATCTGTTGCTCGTTGAGATTTGGCTTGGCTTAATCAAAAACCTTTCATATAATACAAAATGTCTGGGACACCTTGGTGACCTTTTTTTTGCATACAAAAGAGGCTTACGAAGCCGGGCAGATAGGGTCTTCAGGGAGGATTAAAGAGGAAAGTAGAGGGTCCATCATTGTTCCTGTTGGTGATGTCCATATGGTTTGGACTCATGAGCAGCGGGGGATTTGAAGACCTGCAAGGCAGGGAATCCAGAAGCTCTTGAGAAGTGGCCATCAGATAGGAGACCTGCATTTCCATGGTAGGAGATGATAGGCCAGCTTTAGCTAGAGCATCAGCCGCTGAGTTGTGGGCTCTATTTATATGATGTATACCGGCTGAGTCGAAGGATGCCATCAGCTCACAATTCCTCCTGGCGAGCTCTCCATTGAGGATATCCTTTTGGTGGCCGACTATGAGTTCAACACCAGATTTGGTGTCAGACAGAACGATAATCTTCTATATCGCTGCCGAGTGTATCAGAGTTAGACCGCGCCTGACAGCTCAATGCTCTGTTGAAAGTACGGAACAACACCCAATTGTGATGGAGTTAGACCTTGGTGACCTTTTTGATAGGCGAAAAAAATGTCAAAAGAACACATACAATTGTTATGAGTGTCACACTCGCATCCAGAGTAAGCCATAAACGAATCGTTAAAGATTCTCACCTTTGACCTTTGTTTTCCTCTGAACGAGTCGAGCCACGTACCTCGTCAGTCTTCAATCATCATTCTCCTGTCGTTATCGTTTAACCTAAATTCAATTTACTTCTTTATGATTTCAAAATTTTAATTTAACCCCTTGTGTTTTAAAAAAATCAATTTACCCCGCGTGTAATGTATTCACGAGAGGTGAGAATGTGATAGAAAATTTTGCATGAAAAAGACTATTTTACCCCAGATTTTTAAATATTATTTTTTTTAAAAAAAATGTTATTTCAATTATAATTAAAAATCTCAAAATATGTATGCAATCTTTATAACACACTTCGTTAAGTCCCAGAAAATCAAACCTTAGGGATGTTAAAAAAATTAAGTAATTATATTCTAATTATAATTTCTTAAATATTATAATTTTTTTGAAAAATGTCATTTAAATTTTAATTAAATATTCAAAATATGTATGTCACCCTTACAGATGCCAAAAACATTAAGTAATTATATTCTAATATATATTCATTTGTTGGCAGAATGAGGGAGACTTTTAATATGATTTATATTATATGGTTTATGTTTTAATTTTTCATTAGTTTTAAATCAAATATATTTTCAAAAAAATACAAAGTATATTCAATATACATAAATTGCAGTAAAAAAAACAAATTGTCATGTTGCCTAGCAGTTTGCAGTGTGATTCTGTCTTCTTAAACTGCAGTCCTCTTAGAAACAATACTTTTCGGATTTTAAAACTATTATTTCTTATTAATTAAGAAGGATATATTAGTCTTTTTACAAATTATTATAAATAAAACACAATAATGGATAAATTGGAATTTTGAAAATACAGGGAGGTAAATTGAATTTAGGCCAAACTAAAAGGGTGTAAATTGAAATTTACTCTTTATTTATTGGATGGAAACATATTTATTTCATTAAGGACATTTTATTAAAATAATATTTCAGTTATTTGATTGTTTAGGTTGTGTTTAGCGAATTTGACTGATAAGGTGACTGATAACTAATAAGGTTACTGGTGATTTGAAATTGATAAGGTGACTAATAAGATGACTGATTTGATTAGCTTTATTTCGCAAATTTATTTGATAAGGTGACTGATTTTCGTAAAATGGCGTAATAAACATTATTTTATATTGTTATTGTATTTTTTAATAATATTATATTTCACAAATATTATAAAATTAAAAAATCTTTTAGCTTTAATAATTCTAATTTATTGTTTAAATAAATAATTATGGTTTTAAATATTAACAATAAAATTTAGAACAATGAAGTCAATGATAAAATTAGAATGAAAGACTTATCAGTCACCTTATGTTTTAATCAAGTTGAAAAAATATTTTTTCAAATCAGTAATCTTATCAGACAGAAGGTGAATGTTCACATAACACGCATATTTTATTTTTTTACATATATGTACTTGCACTTTTATGAAGCACGTTTTCTCACATCTTTGACAATTGGGAATTTCTTCCTCATTCGACATCATGAGTATCAAATTTATATATGAGGCTTTTGAAGATTTCTGCTTCGATCGGCATCTGATCGGCGAGTTTAGCCAGCAGAGGCAGCGGGTCTCCGGTCCAAATTTCCAGCGAGAATGTTGGGTTGATCTGTCGGTTTGTTGTCTTCACCGTGAACCACAACCAAAGGTTGGCTTGAATTTCGTGTAGCACTTCCCATTCTTTCAAATCTTTTCCTTCGAGCTGCTTTACATTCCGACTTTTCCAGATTTCCTATATTGTTGCCACCCAGATGCAAAACTAGGCTTCAGCATTGATTCCTCTCGGTCTCGCATCCATGAATTGCTCTCTGCTTGGCCCGCGATCTAGGTTGGGTGTTTGATGTAGCCATCGAATAGTTTTTCCCAGGTCCTTTTTGATTGCATGCATTCGAAGAATATATGAGATGCACTTTCTTGGCTGTTTTCTTCACATGTGATGCATGCAGTGACGGATCCTGGGCTCTAACCATGGGGGTGCGCTTTACATAGGGCGCGTATCCTGAGGCTATCCCTGTTGGTCCCTCCACATTGAATTTTTTGGGAGACAAGTGGTGAAAGATCCATCCAACCGATTCAATATGAATTGGAATGAAGAAATCAACAAAACCTGCTACATACTCATGGCTGCTGCACGCGTGATCCTCAACAATTGCGGCTTGTCTTTATTCACTTCCTTATGCCTATATATAGGAGGCCATTCCTTCAGTACAAATACAACCCCAACAGCAACGAGAGATATAGGAAGAATAAGGTTTCTTCTGAGAGAGTTGGTGTTCTTAAATTGGGGAAGTGACAAAAATATTGGGAAAATATTTTTGGGTAGATCTCCGGTGTTGGTTAGCCTCTAGATGTTC
>JAOYMZ010022033.1:0-18146 GCA_025802335.1 Pinguicula primuliflora
GCTTTCTAACGATGTGCCCAATTCCGTCAACGGACAATCCTAGTGGCCGGAATTGAAAATGAATGTATAATAGCATGGATAACTATATGTCATTGGATCCTGCCCCTATATATATATATATAAATTAAATTTTGGATTGTAAAAGATTATCTGGTCCAACCACACTAAGTTCCTGCTCAAACTCAATCCTACGGCATTGCATTGCAAATTTGCATTAAACATGGCTAAGGTTTCATACTCAAGAAAATGTACCTCTATCCACTGTGCCGTGTTTCCATCCTCAACCTCATCCTTTTTCTCCATCATGGGTCATCTATTGCTCCAGGGTATTTGAGACAGAATACCTCCAAAGTCACTTCATGGAGTTTGTAAGAGGGATGGAGTTTCAATGGTTGTATCTTCTACCAGTGGTTTTCTGCAACGACCAGATGGTGAAGCACCAGGCCGTGATTTTCTTTCACCATTTCCGTAGGTGTTGCATATTTTCCTTTGGCCACGCCAAAATGTAACGGCGTGAAAATTGAGTGGTCGAGCTTCCTTGCGAAGTAGGGCTTCATACGAAGCATATCCAACACAAATCGTGCGTGTCCACCTTCTGCACGTATATTGGGGGTTTTGACTGGAGTGGCTCCTTCAAATGAATCTATCATGAAGGGGATCCCTCTGAGTAATATGCATCTAACTCTACATGCTGTGCGAGAGATAATAGGGTGGTCCTGGAACCGCCATGGAAAAATAACCAGAGAGGAAGAAGAACCCGGTTCCGCTATACCGCACCTCTATGCCAAAACAAAACTAATCATATTCACAAACCCTTTTCTCTCCCGCTCTCCATAGCCACCCAAATCCACACACCATTTCCCAATTCTGCATCTTTCTCACAAGCCCAGATCTCCCTTGCATCCTGCATCCTTCTCACAAGCCCAGATCACCAGCAATGGCGGGCCGCTCACGGACGGGGAGTTTAGGTATGTTACGAAGAGGCAATTACTGTATAATTTCGAAGAGTTTGGAGACAGGGCAGAGAATGTTACGGTTGATTCTTTTCTGCTTACATCGATTTGCAGGCGTGGAAGCAGGCCATTTTATCAGATCCTCTAAATCTCACCGCCGATTGGGTCGGATCTAATGTGTGAGTACACAGGGGTTTTCTGCGCTCAGGCGTTGGATAAGCCGTCGGTGAGAACGGTCGCCGGGAATGACCTCAACCATGGCGATATTGCGGGGTATCTACCGAAGGAGCGGGGTCTTCTGGTAGATCTGGAATTTTTCACATCAATTCCAACAGATTCATTATGGAGCTTTCAAGTGCCGGCGATTCATTCCGACCCTCCCGCCTCCGAAGCCACCATCACCACCTATCGTCGTGCCGGCGTCTCCTCCGCCAGTTTTTTCACCTCCTCCTCCTCCCCCATCCCATTCCCCGGTTTTCTCTCTTCCCCCACCCTAACCGTAGAATGACAGAAAGGTCGCCGTAGAATGCCCGGAAGGAAGCGGGGCAGAAAGATCGCCGGAGAATGTGCCGGCAAACGAACCCACCGGCGTTGGGAGCTACTGGGTTTCTTGAACGAGAGAGGCTGATGGCACGTAATGGAACAAACATACTTTTTTAATACTTAATTAAGTATGGGATACAAAACGACGTCGTTTTATACAAAACAACGTCGTTTTGTATACTTTACTTAATTAAATATTAAAAAAATAAATATGACTAGTATTGTTGGCACGTAATATGGGGGTGACAACCAGAGAGGGCTAAAAATTGTAGATAAGGTGGGCAATTTTGTCCTATTGGTCGACCCGGACTTGCTTGGGACTGGTCTGGAGATAAGTGTCCGCTTTATACTATATTTAAATATATATATTTATATTTTTTTATATAATTATTTTTCAACTATGTCAAAGTCAATTAATTTTAAAAAAATTAAAAATAAAATTTATAAAGAATAAAGCAGAAATTAAAATTGTTATAGTATTTTTTTTTAAGATTTTAATATTTTTTTTCTAATTTAATTTATTTTTTAGAATCGTGGTTCGGAATTTTCAAAATCAACGGATCTATCGTTAAATTCCTACTCCACGTTGAGGTACGAACCCAGCCTGCAAAATCCACTAAACAGCGAATTACAGTGTTCAAAAACACAAAATGAATGATATCAAAACTAAGAGAATTGAAATCAAATGAAATGCTGCTAGATCTGGATTTCTTCAGTAGACTGCTAATGTCGTCAACCACTCTTTGTTCAGTCACAATGCACGAGAGAAAGATCTCTTCCAAGAATCATAACAAGTGCAATCATGTCCAAAAGCCTCCGTGAATTCTGTGTATATGCCACACCAGTCTCACGTTCTTTGAATTGATGAAGTGTAGCTCTCAAACCCTAGAGCTCAAGTTTTGTATGTTGTGTGTCGCTGGACAAACTGGGCCGTAGACAAAGTTGTCTAGAAGCCCAAAAGGCCCAATGAAGAAACTTAATAGAATGCTACACTATCACCTCATCTCTCTCAAACATGCTGTATGGAAATTGAATCTTATTCCACCTAGTGGAGAATGAATATTCTGATATATGTTCTCCAATGTTTTGACATGCGTCACGGCTAATTACAATTTTGAGCTTCATGTCACTAAAGAGAAATGATAGCTATACTACACTCAAACCGTACAACCTAACCGAATAGTTCAAAATATGCTAGCGGACCCCACCACACACACCAAATGGTGTTACTATACTAAGTTTGCACTATTCGGTCCCATTTCTTCGGTTTGGTTGTAGTTCAAATAGCACAGCTCGTCACTAAAAGCTCTTGAGTATGGAAATAAAACGTGATTCATAAGCTGTGGATGTATTAAGAGAAGAGGTTTTCTTTGCAAACTTCAGTAGCTGTTCTTCCCTTTCAAGAAATCGGAGTACCACTGTGCAGAAAGTTTTGGATATCTCTTGAATTGTTTGTCATCCAAATCAACGTAGTAAAGGCCAAAGGCGGAATTGTATCCATCCAACAGCTCCAGACAATCAAAGAACGTCCACACCATAAAACCCTTCGTGTTCGAGCCATTTCTTCAAATATACAACACAAGAAACACGATTGCAATCATAAGCAATCGTCTATCTATGTTGAATCAGCAACTTATCAAGCACTCATTATGGAGCAGGCATGTTGACTACAGCATGCCGGTTACAGATTTACGGCTTACCTTATTGCATCCAATGTCGCGCCAATGTAGGCATGGAGATATTCCACTCGTTTAGTATCGTGCAGGGTTGAATTCCGTTTGGTCATCTGGCCTGAAAAGTTTATATGAGAAAAAAAGGTTAACGTTTTAGAGAAGAATAACACACGAGCAGCACCTGGCTCATAGCAATAGTTTAGAGTGAACAAAGAAATAGCTGCAAATAGCAATGGACATTGTAGGAAAATGGACCGGGCCTTAATCCGGACCCGGGTCTCATGTGTGCAGGTGGATGAGGAGAGAGAGGGGGGCATACCATTCTCATGGATGTAGATGGGAGGATTTCCATAAGCTTCTTTTAGATATTCAAGCACCATAAAAAGACCCGACGGCATCACTGGATACTCCGTGAAAGGTAGCTTCGGATCCAAACCAGCAACTGCAAGGATGAATGGGAGTCCTTTGAAAAGCATCCCCAAATATTACATGTTCTACGTCACGCACATACATTTATATAAACATGTAATATCTACACAAACATGTTTACTTTTCTATGTTGGACATAATTTAGTTAGATAGATAAAAATGGCATACTTTCAAGGTATATAGCAATGTCAGTAGTAAAATCCCATTTGTTGATATCAGGGACGGTGGGATCATCCCTGACTAAAATTGTTGCGTAGTGGTTCAGTCCAATAAAGTCAAATGAACCCTTGATTTGATCTGATTCATATTTGGTCATAACCGGAATTCTTCCCTGTGCCTTTTTACTCACTATTTCGGGATAGCTACCAAAAACCAACGGACGGAGTAACCTGCAGAATCTCATTAAGACAAGGAAAGGCATAAGCTGAAACGAGTCTACTATGTGAACGAGAAGTTGAAAAAAAATAAATGAGGTACAAAGAGCTTTGAGCTTACCAACCAATGTAAAACTCAGTAGCTCTTTCGGCTGCTAATATATCTTCTTCTGCATTAGACCAAGGAAGTATAGCAAAGGTATAGATGTTGAATCCCACATAACCTTTCTGAGTGACCTGGACACGAATAATAATGCCATCTAGGATACGTTTCAAAACATTTCTGAAAATAAAACTCAATGTTCGGGAAACAAAAGAGAGCGATGATGATGACTACGTACATTACAAACTCATTGGAAGGGGATGGACTCGGATAGTATTTTTTGGGGGTAGGAGGACTCGGTTACTATTTGATATAACAAAGTTACCTTGGTCTATAAGAAGATAGCTGATATATTATAGAAACCAAAACCAGGTTGATAATTAAGCAAATTAAGCGTGCTAAGAAGATACCTCATATTTCCTCCTATAGAGTCGCCATGTTGCTGAATGTGCTAGCAAGATATTGTGCCCAACAATGTATACCTCGGTGGAGGAGTTACCAACACAACCAGGCGCGATGGATGGCGAACAGCGACCAGGAGGACTAATTCCTTGACTGTAACCTCCCAAAGCAAATATGTTGCCCTCATTAACAGTAGTCCAGAACTTAACCCTGTCCCCGAACTCCCTAAAACATACCTCTGCATAAGCTGTAAAATCCTTCCTGTTTCATAAAAAATTTAATTTAAGTTGGATGCGATTATTCCTGTCTACAGAGCCTGTAAAAAACAATTAATGCCCCTTTAATTGTAACTAAATATTTCGTACACTATCTTTTTACTTAGCCATCCACCATACTCATCATGAAGTGTTTGCGGCAGATCAATGTGATTCAATGTAACATGGGGTTGAATCCCTACATTTTTAACATCGTGTCAAGCAAATTGTAAAGGCAATAAAGACAATAGGGAAGCATGATGATGTCTTCGGAATTGGCCTGAGTTTCTTGCAATGAAGAAGACATATATTATGGAGAAAAGTGGTGCTACCCTTGCTTATGAGTTGGTTAATGAAGTCATTATAATGTTGCAGCGCAATCGGATTCACAGGTCCTCTTCCATCTGATAAAACAACAAGGAGAAGCAAGCAATCATGTCATTAGGCAATAAGGAGAATCTGACCATTATGAAGGCGAGCATACTTGGTATCAGTCTTGACCAAGATATGGAGAGTCTGAAAGCTTCCAAACCCGTATCTGACATTAGTTTTATATCACCCTGAAAAAAATATCCAAAAGGACATTATTATCGTAAAGAGAACATGAGTATGTTCCAAATTCTGGAAATTTCCACATAAATACACACACACACATACCTCGAACTTGTGATATCCATCGCATGCAACATCTCCATTGGCCCCATGAGTTTTACCTGAGAATTCACAGTGCAAAACTTCAACCACCGAATGAAAAAGAGTATTATTTATAATCAAATTAGTTCATAAGATAAAATGCAGTGCAGATGTAGAATCAGAAACCAGAATGATCGAAAGTGTCCCAAATGCTAGGAGTCCGCCCATAATCGAAAGCCGCCCCTTCGTACTGTTAATTCGTTGCGCAAGAACAAAGTTAACATCAACTGTGGGGGTAAAAGTTCCAAACCCGCAAAAATCAATTTCTTTTTTTCAATGATGAAATCATAAAGATCGGCTACACGAACTTGATACGCGGCAGTTCCAGACCCGAAAACGAATCCCGGCGGAAAATCATCTCTTGTGTAATGATCCTCCCCTGCAGCGAGCTGCACCAGCAGGAAAAGCCGAAGAAGGCAATAGATGTTTATGCGAAGCATATTGCTATGTATGCCTGATTCTGCATCAGCTTAGTGAATTCGGAGCATGCCTTATACCCATCCCAAGCAATGGGATAACATATAGACGGACTAGAATTCGACAGACGGCAAATAACAAGTGAACTAGAAGCCTAATTTTTTAAGCTTCCTTCTGACTTTGAATCTTCTTCCCTTTGAATCTTTTATTCTTTAATCCTTACATTTGGGTGGAATGGTCTTGCCTTTCGAATTTTTTGCTGGAATTTTCTTTTATGGCTCAAGGTCAGACTGTTTTAAGCAAAATGTCACAGGCAGGCTCAATCTGGGGAACTCCAGATCCCAGCCGTGTGCTGCTGAGCAGCGACTCTTTATAGCACATGAAAAACGGAGAAACAGGTTTAGCTCTCTCGACCTTCATAGGGTTTTAGAAGTTGATGCCCAAGTAGTCCAAGTTTTTTTTTTATCTGTACTTTCCAATGGCAACAAATTTTGGAAAATTTTTTACCATGTCCGGTCAGAAATTTTTTTTTTTTTTGTCAAAATGCCCTCCTGCGCAGTTGGCTTCTGCGCGGCTGAGCCCGTGCAGAAGCCAGCTTTTACCCCGCGCAGAAGGCCTCTGCGCCAAAGAAAAAAAAATTTCTTTCGCACATATTTACACACAACACAACAATGAGAAATTTTTTTACTATGCGGATTCTTGAGAAGAAACAAGAGCAGCAGCCACAAAATTATTATCCTTTCCCGCATCCGAAACATCGGAAACTAATTTTCGAGAAATTTTTTTACTATGTGGATTCTTGAGAAGACACAAGAGCACCGGCCACAAAATTATTATCCTTTCCCGCATCAGAAACATCGGAAACTAATTTTTCATTCAACCCCTCCTGCGATGATACACTATCTATTTGGTTATAGTGCTTCCTCTGGTACCTACTGAATTTAGATGCTCCGTGTTTGGGGCTACCATCATGGCCATCGTCTAATATTTTCGAAGGAGAGACCACAGACTTGGATGAAACTGATTGCTGCACCTCTAGCGGCCGATTTCTCATCAATTCAATAGGTTGACCAGCCCGATTTTCATTGAAGGTCCTGTCCGAAGCAGTTACATTGCATCAGAAAGATTTGTGTGTGTATGTGTGAAAGAAATATTTTTTTCATTGCTGCACCTCTAGGCGTTCGTGTCTTCATGTGTGTTAGTTTGTGACAAAGAAAGATTTTTTTCTTTGGCGGAGAAGCCTTCTGCGCGAGATAAAAGCCGCGCCTAGCCGCGCAGAAGCCAACTGCGCGGCAGGACATTTTGACAAAATTCTTTTCCTGATAGAGCATAGTAAAAAAATTTCCAACAAATTTTACGACCGGTGATGGAAAGTATGCATTGTATTTTTTATTGTACATTTAAAATTAAAAATATGAGAATTCGTATACATGATATTAAGCATGCGTGAAATTTAAATATTGTTCTGATGAGAACTAATGATCCAGATTAAATTGTAACTTAAAACCACAAAACAGTCACGTGAGGGATTCTCTTCCCAATTCCTTGTTCGATCAGCCGTATCGTCCCCACCATGAGGGATTCTCTTCCCAAATTCCACTCTTCCTCTGGATTTCTTGAACAGGACGAAATCAAGGTATAATAGTAAGGCAGTGGTCTCTAAATTGACTCAACTGGATGAGTTGTCATCAAGAGTAAGGTAGTGGTTTTTTCCAAATTCAAAGGTGTCGGAAGTTTCTCTACTTCGACTCAAGTGGATGAGTTGTCATCAAGAGTAAGGCCGTGGTTTTTTTTTCAAATTTTGTTAGCCAACTTGAACCAGATTTAAAAGAACCAGTCAAAACCATATTTGAAAGATAGAACATGTTCTTTACTTCACAAAAATAACACACCAAAACTAGATTTGGGAGGAAATTTGGGATATACGGGGAAATTGGGGATAAGAACCTCACACACTTTCTCTCTATATATATAGGTGGAGATTTCGTTGACATCTTATTATACATCAAATTAAACACTCATTTTCAATTCCAGCCACTAGCATCGCCCGTTGATGGAATTGGTCACATCGTTAGAAAGCTTATACATAAAAGATCATAAGCCCAAGTTTTGGTGATGTTCCGACGACTTCATTGCCGGTAATTTCGTTTCACATTTTTCCCTTGGGTTAAGTAGTCCTAAATAGGGTTTTAGAAAATTACGGCGACTAAGTCGCTGTAACTGGAACTTGATACGCGACGTTTCCAGACCCAAAAATGAATCCTGGTGGAAAATCATCTCTTGTGTACTGATCCTCCGTTGCTGCGAGCTGCACCAGCAGGAAAAGCGAAGAATGTCGTAGAAGTTTATGCGAAGCATATTGCTATGTATGCCTAATTCTGCATCAGCCAAGTGAATTCGGAGCATGCCGGGTCATTCGCAAATGTGAGAAATTTATTTTTGAAAAGTAACCTTTTTAAAAAAAGAATTGCAAATGTAACCGAATTTCTCTGCAATGTTTCCTACTCTACAGGGATGATTTGTGGAGAAATTTTCAATATCCTCATTATGATACCGTTATTATTCTTTCATTTAAGTGGAATAAAAATGATCTTGCTGAACTATTTGTCACTCCCAATTGTTTATATGTTGGATAGTCAATGTGGTCCATAGGATTTAAATCTGACGGACCATATCTATCCAACAATTTAATGACTCACGTGAAATTTTCAGTACCAAACTCCATCTCGATTAAAAAAAATATTATGTGCACAATTGTATATTGTTGGATAGTCAATGTGGTCAATAGGATTTAAATCTGATGGACCATATTAATCAAACAATTTAATGACTCACATGAAATTTTCAGTACCAAACTCCATCTCGATTAAAAAAATATTATGTGTACAATTGTATTGGTAGTCAGTCAATTTTTTTTTCATATACTGAACTTATCATGTCGAATCACATCTTAACCTATCGAATTTTATTCTCGGCCGTCGGATAAGTGAAATGATCTCGACCGTTCGGACACAAATCAGACGGTCTCGAATAGATTTCGACACTGTATGATAAGTTCGGTATATGAAAAAAATTCATGTAGTTGTTGGATTAAAATCCGATCATAATTCGTGTGTCGGTCGAATCTACTTTCGGTGGATGACAGTGGTCTAGCCACCGAGATGCATGACCCCCTATTCCCTTATACTAAGTGTGTGTTTTGTATATTTACAAAACTTTATTATTTTTCATATTCTCCTTTTTTAAAATTATTTCAATATTAGTGTTTTGAAACCTTACTTCTCCTTCTTATCTTTTTTTTTCCACTCAAAAGTCATTTTTTCTGTAAGAGGGTTTAGATTCTTTTTTTTCTCTCCTTCTCATACTAATGACAATTTTGTAAATAAATAGATTTTTTTAACTCTAAATTCTAATTACAATTTCAACTAAACACTCAAATACATCAAAATGAGAAACTCCCAAACACTCAAATACATCAAAATGAGAAGGAGAATCAAAAGGAGAAGGAGAAAGAAAATGAAAATCAAAATAAAAAAACAAGTTAAGTTGGAGTAGACGCCAGTAATGCCAACGCACGATTCCAACAATATGATAGGAAGGCATCGATGCATCAAACCAGCTTGGACACAATAACCAATCTCTAAGAGCCATGTATCCATACTTTGAACAATATTATGTACGGGACCAAAGAACATTATAATTCATCTTATTCATAGGCCTTGTTAAGCGGTGTGGGAAAGAGTTGGATGAGTAAAAGAGAGATTTGTGTAACAAAATATCGGGACTTACCTAACAATATTTGTCTATAAATATTGTAACTTTGTAACACAGATTGAATACAAGGTAAAAAGAAAAAATTTCCGAGCAAGTTCCTATTCCTGTGTGAATCGTCATCTACCTTTAAGTTTTTCTCGTGGGACGACTGAGGATATGGGAGAGGACACCAAGGCAGTCTCAACAGCAAGGCAGTCTCTCAACAATTAATGATTGTTTAGTGCATTGCATTTAGCATTGTTTGGTTCTTAGCAATTGGATGAGTGGGATTCATCAATCTATTTTCTGTGATTTTTCTCCTCATCTTTCTCTCACATTTAGTCTTAGAGGACGAAAGCGGTCTTATTTCTGCAAACCAATTACATGATCTTCGTAAGGATTTTCGGTCTGGATAATTAACATAAACTTTGAATCTCTGTCATTCAGAACTGCTGAGATTTGTCCCATATCGGAAATGGATGGACAAATCTATAGGTTTAAATATAGGAATTTTGGAGGTACAAGTCACCTTGATATCAGGATTTTGACGAGGATACACACATTTTTACCAAATAAAACTCCCACACGTGTACCCACACACACGAGACCTAATTGCCTACTGTGAGTTCAGGCTCGGTTTTCCGTAAGGGCTCGAGACCCGGTTATTGGGCTGACCTAGTTTATTTATAAATTTCAAGATGGTATCAGAGCACCCGGGTTGGGGCCCGTTGTTGTTGTTTCTACTGCGATTATTCACCGGAAAACACAACTAAGAATCACAAGTATAAATATGAGAATGGTGGGGGAAACTCATAACCTTGTGCACATGTTTTGTTAAGGATACAAGACTTGTCTAATCGAACTTGAGGGGGAGTGTTGAAATGAGAAAAGTTGTTGTCCCATACTGGAAAATACAACTAAGAATCACAAGTATAAATATGGGAATGGTTGGGGAAATTCATAACCTTATGCACAGGGTTTTGTTGAGGATACCTACATTCCTACCAAATTAACCTCACGTGCACCCATACACACAAGAGACCCGAATCTAGCATAAATTGTCAGGCTCGATATTTATCAAATGGCTCAGAGACCCGATTATGGCCGGCCCAGTCAAATTAAATTAAATTAAATTATTCAAGATGGTATCAGAGCACCCAGGTTGGGGCCTGTTGTTGTTGTGTCTGCTGCAATTATTCACTGGTGTGAGGTGTTCAAGTCCGACATGGCTTGCCAGTCGAACTTGAGGGGGAGTGTTGAGATTTGTCCTGTACCGGAAATGGATGGACAAATCTATAGGTTTAAATATCAAAATTGTTGGGTACAAGTCACCTTAATATCAGGATTTTGACGAGGATACCCACATTCCTACCAAATAAAACCTCCACACACACAAGACCTAGTTGCCCATTGTGGGTTCTGACTCGATTTTCTTTAAGGGCTCGAGACCCGGTTATTGAGCCCACCCAATTTATTTATAAATTTCAAGATAGTATCGAAGCACCCAGGTCGGGGCCCGTTGTTGTTTCTGCTGCAATTATTCACCGAAAAACACAACTAAGAATCACAAGTATAAATATGGGAATTGTGAGGGAAACTCATAACCTTGTGCACAGGGTTTTGTTGAGGATACAGGGCTTGCCTAGTCGGAATTGATGGGGGAGTATTGAAATGAGAAAAGTTGTTGTCCCATACCGGAAAGCATAACTAAGAATCACAAGTATAAATATGGGAATGGTTGGGGAAATTCATAACCTTATGCATAGAGTTTTGTTGAGAATATCCACATTCCTACCAAATTAACCACACGTCCCCCCCCCTCACGTGACCCGAACCTAGCATAAACGATCGGGCTCAATATTTTTAAAGGACCCAGAGACCCAATTATGGGGGCAAATGTGCCTTTCTGTCACGGTGATTACTCCCTTTTTGTTATTTAGCACTCACCGCTCTTCCAAACCTCGATACTGTGCACTGCTCTTCCAAATCCCGGTACTGCGCACCACTCCTCCAAATCCCGGTACTGAGCATCGCTCTTCCAAATCCTAGTAAAAATTTATACCATTTTTCCGAACACCGGTGCACAAAATTTGAAATTATGAGGTGATTAAACATTCACCGGACACTGAATGTCCGGTGGTTATAAGCACCAGATTTCCGACGGCCGGTGCATGTAGCCCAATGAAGATGATTAAAACGTTGGTATGGTGTGTGTCAAAATAAATATAATATAAAATGTGTTAATACTAACTGTTAAGTAATTGTGTAGTCATCATTACCCAAATTTCAATTTTTCATTGAGCACGTGTAATTATGTTTTGAATAATGATTCCAATTCCTCAAATTTAACTTTTACAATGAAATTTTTTTCTAATTGTATTTTTCAATAAATTGAACGAAAAATAAGTGGAAATTCAATATCTCACGTTTAAAATTTTAATATACAAATTGTCAATTGACTTCACCATTCACCATTCACCATTCACCATTCACCATTCACCATTCATACATGTTTAGGTTGAATATGTATGTATCATCATCTCTTACCTTTCGATAGCAATAGTTAACCTCACAATATTTCGTACTTAAATCAAAATTAAAAATATTTATGTTTTGAACCCCAATGAAGATGACAAAAGCATTGGGATGGTGTGGGTCAAACTCAATGTGATATAAAATGCGTTAATCCTAACTCCTAAATAATTTTGTACTCCCCATTACCCAAATTTCATTATTTTATTAAATATATACATAATTATGTTTTGAATAATTTTTTTAACAAAGCAAGTTTAATCTTATTAATGACAGAATTAAGTTATTTACAGATGGGTGAAATGGAAATACAACATCGCAGCCCATTGCTACACAAAATCAATAATGTGTACCGCATCAGCTTCTCTTTCCCAATCCATTTGTGTGTATCCCTAAAATATCTTGCTCATCCGGCCAATTTCCCATAGCCTTGCCTTGATTTGTCGCACAATTTTCGTCACCGGAGGTCTCAGCTGCTGGAACACTAAATTAATTCAAAACCTTTACATTGCCCAGATCACGGTGGACCATACTACTTTCTTGAATTCAGCATCACTTGTTCATTTGATCAGCATCACATGTGTGATAAAATTTTGCCAAGGATCGTCAGAGAATTGGACCAGATGCCCTCGAACCCACATGTACATTCAATCCCAGATCAATCTCGCAAAATTGCACCTGAAAAATAAGTGTATCACCAATTCCTGTTCAAGATCACACATTTTGCATCATCCTTCATCTTCAATAGCAACCATTATTGGTATCTTTTGGAGCATTCTAGAGATAAAAGCCCCTTCTTTCAGTGGTGCAAAATTCATCCAAATTTTAGCAAGATTTGGGTTTGTTGGATTTGGATTATCATTTTCTTGGTGGATCCTATCGTATGCAGACTTTGAGATATATTTCCCATCGTTTTCTAGCTTCCAATGCCAATAGTCTTGATTGTCTCTGTTGATCGCACATTCTGAAATCAGGGACATTAACTCATGCATTTGATTCGTTTATGTCTTTCTTAACTCTCTAGACCACATTCATTCCCAATGAGGTTGCTCGTCCTCCAGCTGTGTCAACTTGTGTGCAATGACCCTGGATTTATCACCTGCTAGATTGTAGAGAACCGGGAACAGATTAGCATATCAGTAGTACCCTTTCGTCCATCATTATTATGTTTTGAACAATGATTCTCATTCCCCACATTTACCTTTACAACAAAATTTTCCTCTAATCGTATTTTTCTCTAAAATGAACGAAAAATAAGTGAAAATTTAATATCTCGTGTCTGAAATTTTAATATACAAATTGCCGATTTGCTTGACCATTCACTAATAGTACATCTTTAGACTGAATGCGTATATATCATCATCTCATACCGTCCAATAACGTCACAATATTTCAAGTTTAAATCAATATTAAAAATATCAAAAGCTTTAAATTTTGAATCTCAACGAAGATGACAAAAACATTGACATGGTGTGGACCAAACTCAATATTATATAAAATGTATTAATCCTAACTTTTAAATAATTGTCTACTCAATACCCAAATGTAGATATCTGATTGAACATAAATAATTATGTTTTGAATAATGGATCTCATTTTCCACATCTTAACTTTCACAACAAATTTTTCCTCTAATCATATATTCTTCTAAATTGAACGAAAAATAAGTGGATATCCAATATCGCACTTCTGAAATTTTAATATACAAATTGCTGATTGGATTGACCATTCACCATTCATACATTTTTTGGCTGAATATGTATATCCCATCGTCTCTTACCGTCCAATAGCAATAGTTAACGTCACAATATTTCAAGCTGAAATCGAAATTAAAAATATCAAACGCTTTATGTTTTGAACCCCAATGAAGATGACAAAAATATAAACGCCTCAGAATATGTGAGTTACAAAAACCGATATGGAACATCTGGCCGGGAGAAAGTGTGAAATTTCCATAATCATGATCACCAGAAGCACAATGCGCCATAAGTGGTGGTACTGAAGAGTTGTTGGGGAGTTGATTGGTAAGAAAAACCTCAAAGCCTGTACCGATTACACAAAATCTTTTCTGTTCAACATAAATCGCTTGCAATTGCACAAGATTTGCTAGCAGGAAAGTGGACAATAATGAGCATCTCATTTTTATGTTCTTCATTTTCCTGGACCTTATTGAAAAATCTGACGATTGTGTTCCTCTCAATCCCTATTTATATAGTTCTATATAAATCTGGCTTATCAGTAAAACACAGTAAAATTATGGCACATATAAGAACTTTGACCATGTTCCAAATATTCTATGCAACTGATTTTTCAAATACTAGATTTGTATTAGAACTATATAATAATATTTTAGATTGGTGAAATATCACAGATTCCACCAAAAGTGTTGCAAAAAAGTATTTGCACCAGAGATTTGAAAAAATATATATACATCCATACGACAAGAGATGTGTAGCACCTAGAATGGATTTGGGCTTGAACATATATTCTGAATCAAGCAAGAAATGACCAGAGATTTGTTGAGAAGAAAATTGTGTGATGCATCCAAACAGTCACAAATCACGCATGCCTCCCGCAATTAATGCATGCATGATTAATATCTTCCCCAAAAAGTCTTCCCCACAATTAATGCATGCATGATATCTTCCCACAATTAATGCATGCGTGCGGATTGTAAGTTGTACCTCCTATATATATATATATATGTAGCAAGAGGAAAACAAAAGTAGTACAATAAGAAGAAGAGAAATCATCATCTCTTTCGTGGAGTAGGATTTATTTCCCAAACCACGTAAATTGTGTGTGTTTTTTATTTTTTCATTCATACAAAACATCAAACACCATCACAAACCAACAAAAACATCCTCAAAACATGGTATCAGAGCAGGTTTGAAATCCGTCTCGTCATCTACCTCAGTTACATTCCCGGCAAAGCCATGGAAGGAAAGAAGGAAACAGTCAGTGGCCAGATTATCTTCTAAATGGAAGTGCAATAATACCTATCTCAGGAATTCAATAAATTCCTTGAGTCTCAGACAGAATCAAAGTCTTCCAAGGAGAATGAGGACTCCTCTGTCATCATTGATATCAAACTTGACCATAACAAGTATGTGTTATGGGCTCGGAAAATTGAATTGGCGATTATATCCAAGACCAAGGATCGCCTGGAATATCTCACCAATGACACCAAGGAGCCACCAAAAGGTAGACCAGAGTATAGAGAATGGAGAAAACAGGATACTCAAGTGTTCCAGTGGGTGACAAAATCAATTGATCGGAGATTGGTTGATCAATTCATCTATTACTCGAATTTTGCTAAATTATGGAAGGTCCTTGCAAGAACCTTCAACTCAGGAAAGGATAGCTTACAGATCTTTGATCTGGTGACAAGGGCCGATCGGATAGTACAAGGAACTCTGCAATTGAAAGAATACTATACCTCATGTAATTCTCTGTGGACCGAAATTGATAGACGCCGGCCAAATCCTATGAAGTGTGTTGCTGATATTGACAAACACAACAAGATACAGACTGAACATCGGCTCTTCAAGTTTCTTGCGGGCTTGAATCCGGCGCATGAAACAATCATCTGTTATATACTCAAAGAATCTTCATTGCCCTCTGTAGATGCGGCTTATGCAACTGTACGTTGGGAGGCCGTACGAGCCCAAATTTGGAAGATGAACAGCACGACCTCCAGTAGCCCTAACATCTCATCATCAAGAGGAATCAGAACTGGGTTAGAACTGTATGGACCAGGACTGACGGAGACAAATCGAAACTTCAAAAATCCACCACCACCATTGAATCGTCGGTCAGAAGTCACAAATCACGGTGACAATTCATCATACCGGCAACCATACTGTGAATATTGCCAGATCCCTGGTCAATGGAGGGCAAATGGCTTCAAGTTGAATCGGTACCAGGGTTCCAATCGCGGAGGTTGCAGAGGTGGATGGATGGCCTGTAGACGATGGGGCGGCCGAGCTGCCATCATTGATGGTAGCCACAACCCGCCGGAGGAAGAATTTGTGGAGGAAATTGCCACGGCGAACCTGGGATTTAGAGGAATTGGCCGGTATTGCGAGAGCGGCGATATACGAATTGAAACCGTAGAAATCCGAGAGCACAACCCAAAACCTCCAACCCGAGGTATACTAGGGGGCGCCGAAATGTGAAAGTACTAGACTGCCCCCAAACTTTCTCTTCTGCTAAATATTTTTCGCAGGGTTGTTTTGGACATTTGGCAGATACATATGTCACTGGGCCGGATGAACATATTGAAAAAAAACAGAGGATGGGTCAGAATAAAATTGGGAGAACAGCCAAGGTCGCGGCCAATTGGGTATTTAGGTGGAAAAAATCAAGATTCAAGCCCAAGAAAAAATTCGAAGTGAATTTTTGACTGTGGCGCAACCGATACTATTACATTTGATACATCTGACATTATTGACATACAGAAAACACAGAAGAAAGTAGTCCAAACGGTGAGTGGTATATTTGCTCCCGTTAAAAGTGCTGGCATAATTGAAATATCTTCGTCTATGAGACTGTCAAAATGTCTCTATGTCCCATCTCTGTTGTATAAACTCCTTTCAATTAGTCATATTTCGAAGGAGCTAAACTGTGTTGTGATGATGTATCCTACTTTCTGTGTCTTGCAGGACATCCGTACGAAGAAGATAATTGGGCGTGGAACTGAACGGGATGGACTATACTATGTCGATGAAGTCACTTCAGAAGGATGGACACTCTTAACTCGTGGATCACTAAACTTCCAAAATTGGTTGTGGCATCGTCGTCTGGGTCACTGATGGAATGCGAGCAGCGAAATAAAATAAAAGGATAATATTGTAACTAGAAAATCACCGAATATTGGCGTACCGTTGATCAGACGCGATAATCTAAGTTACAAAGAACTCCAAAGGACGTTAATTCGAACACCCTCGAATATTCGTCAAAGGAGGCAAAATTCATACAAGAATTTCTCAAAAGACAACAAGCCTACAAATTTCAAATTCAAACCAAACCAAACTAACTTACAACTTCTACTATGCTCCTTTTATAAGAAAGCTCACACCTTTATTAATTAAGAGAATTAATCAAACTTCTAGAAATCTTAACTCTTGACCCTTGACTCTTGACTCTTAACCCTTCCAACTTCACATAGGTGTTCTCCAAGATGACTTGTTGGAAACCACGGTGCATCAGCTCCGCCGGGTGAGAAGAAATTCGCCCTCAAATTTTATTTTAGGCCGGGATCCCAATGGTCATCCTCAAAGCCGAGGTGAACTGCCTTTTTGCGAGCAGCAACTCTGATGTCAACCGATTGGCACTTTCAACGAACCATTTCACCAATTGAGACTTGAAGATTTTTTTTCTACAATCAACCGCAGGACTTCCGAAGATAAGAATCAACGGAATACCAAAGCTCTGATACCAACTGATGGAACGCGAGCAGCGGAATAAAATAAAAGGACAATATTGTAACTAGAAAATCACCGGAAATCGGTGCACCATTGATCAGACGCGATAATCTAAGTTACAAAGAACTCCAAAGGACGTTGATTTGAACACCCTCGAATATTCGTCAAAAGAGGCGAAATTCATACAAGAATTTCTCAAAAGGCAACAAGCCTACAAATTTCAAATTCAATCCAAACTAACTTACAACTTCTACTATGCTCCTTTTATAAGAGAGCTCACACCTTTATTAATTAAGAGAATTAATCAAACTTCTAGATATCTTAACTCTTGACCCTTGACTCTTGACCCTTAACCCTTCCAACTCCACATAGGTGTTCTCCAAGATGACTTGTTGGAAACCACAGTACATCAGTCACCCATCACAGTTGTATTTACGTCGGTTATTTTCTAAGCTTTCTAGCATTCCCTTCAATTGTGAAACTTGCATTCTCGCAAAAAGCCATAGGTAGTCATTTTTATCTAAACATGTTCGTGTCCAGACTATTTTTTCATTAGTTCATTCTGATGTTTGGGGGCCAACACTTATTATTGGG
>JAOYMZ010022044.1:0-18146 GCA_025802335.1 Pinguicula primuliflora
AGAAAAAGAATTTCCTTAATCCCCATGTAACTCAAGCTGAATGGAATTGTCCCCCGAAATCGCATAATCTTGAAAAACAAGTTATAGAATTCCAAAACGGAGTTTCTTCAAACAGACACCCTAGAACCAGGAATTCTTGGGTACGAAATTTTCACAAAAACTGGCCAAATTTCAAGAGAGGGTAAGCACGAGCGAAGTCTTATCCATATCAAATTCCAATTGCTATATCTATATATCTATAACAATTTTTGACTTTATTTTCTAATTTGCGAGGATTAATGTCTGCCGTGGGTCCTTTTAACAGAAACGAACCTATCTCGCCCTGTTACTTGGGAAACTCACGTCTCCAAATTGATTTCTCCCGGCGTCTCTCCGAGATTTCCCGTATCAATTTCCCAAACTGTCTGCGAAATTCGAAAAAACTGTGATCGAGAAATCAATGGGTAGCGATATGGAGGCTGGGTTCGCGAAGCTACAGGGAGAAGACTTCGAGTATTACATGCAGACATATTCGATAATCCTGGGCCGGAACTCAAAGAAATCATCGGTGGACGTCGATCTGTCATCGCTCGGCGGAGGAATGAACATCAGCCGACACCACGCCCGGATATTCTACGACTTCCAGCGCCGGCGTTTTGCCCTCGAGGTACTGGGAAAGAACGGATGCATTGTCGAGGGTGTTCTCCACCTTCCGGGACACTCTCCCGTGAAGCTCGACTCGCAGGACCTTCTGCGGATTGGAGATAAGGAATTTTACTTTCTATTGCCTGTTAAGAATATTATAGGCGGGTCGATTGAACGGAGGCGTCAAGGTGCGAATTTTCAGATGGGTTCTGGGCATCAGTATCATAATTCTCAGAACCAGCAGCTCCACCATTTGGGTTTGACTCCGAATTCTGGTGGTGGAGGAGTGGGACATAGGAAGAAGGGGAGAGGGAGGACAGAGTATTATGAGGAATACAACGAGGGGGAGGATGGCAGCAGCAGTGGCAGCGATGAAGATGAGTCGTCTGGGGGGAAGAGGATGAGGAAATGCGCTGAAAGTGCTGAAAGTGATGGTTCCAGTGGTTCTGGCGGTGGTGGTGGTTATGGATATAATTCAGGTGGGAAGGCAGGATCATCAAGAATGTCGGATTAGATTAACCCGTTTTGTTTTTTCTCTAATGAAAGTGTAGTCTTGATCTGATGATATGTTTGTTGATGAGATTATGAAATTTTGATAGTGTTGATTTTTCATAGTTCAGTTGCCATAGTTTTTGCATGTATAACCATCACTGGGATCATGTTTTTAAGGAGTTTTGTGTAGATACGAGCTACTTTTTTTTCCAGAGAGAAATAACTCATCTTCTACCTGTATCAAAATGACAGTAACATTAAGATCATTGCTGTCATGTGCAATGCAGTTTGTGAGACATTGCAGCATTATAGAAGCCCTGGAAAAAAAAAAAAAACATTGTCTGGACAGTTACATCCAGGGCACTTCGACATCAACACAAGATCCCATGAGATGGGTGGCACTTGAATTATTGAGTTTGTTCTTAACAGTGTTCGCACTGGGCAGACCCGGTGACCACCCAGAACTTAGGCGGCCTCGACATCCATATAAACGGTCAAAGTGGATATTCGAACAGAACGGCGACTGTCTATCTAGACGAGACCGCCATCTCGAAGCTCAAGAGTGTGTAAGTCTGTACTTCATGTAGTTCATAGATTAAAATTTGGCTTGAGGTTTGCCTCTTCATCCATCCTCGTCTTTGCGAAGTGTGTACGTTGAGAATCAAGCTGTTTATCTTTTTGGGTTGCCATCTGCAGTCCCCTTTTCACCCAAGGCTATCGATCCATCAATAGTAATACTCGAATTCAATTATTTAGCGCGTATGCGATTGAAACAATTCCCGCTTTGAAGCAACAAATCAATAGCAGAAGATATGATATTAGCAGAACAATAATGGGATGTCGCATTGCGTGATTACTTCATATTGCAGAAAATTCATTTGCTCCATGCCATGCGAGGAGCTCTATCTTTATGCTCCTGACGCCGAATGGGTATAAGAAGGCTAACGTGCCCTGTCAGTCTCCTGAAGCTGAAGAACCATTTTGTTCTTCCTCCATCTCCCATTCATTGTCCGGGTATTTTCTCTGGTTCATTGCACTTCTTCTCTGGCTTTCTGCAAATCGTGGAAATTACAATTCTTCTGCAGCATCTGTTGTTAAAAAGAAACATAATGTTTGCATATGTATGAAGTCTCACTCTTGTTGGTGATGGCCGAACGAGTCATGGCTAAGAACTGATCCCAGTTATATTTCATCAGGTCTTGCTTTTCCTCCTCAGATAGTTCAAAGTTAGGCTCCCTACCACACATGAACGCCGCCCTGCACATTTGAAGTAGGATATTGAGCTCATAACCACTTAGTGTTCGAGAAAGCGTTGACTGGGCGGTGAGAAATCAACCTAGTACCTAGGCGGACTAGGCACCTAGGCGGACTAGGCACCTAGGGGTGGACAAATGGTACAGTCCTAGAACCGTTAGAATCGAGAACCATAATCCCGTTTTCCCGAAATTATCGGGAATTCGGAAATTCGGGACGGTTCTGGTACTAGAAATTCGGCTCCCGTCGGATATAGGGACGGTTCCGGGTACCGTATACCCTTATCGGGATATACCCCATAAGGATTTAATTTAAAAAAATAAATAAATAATAAAAGGAATTAGTCTGATTAAAAAAAATTAAAAAAAAGGGATTCGGTTCCTTATGAGGAATTTCCCGATACCGTCCCGATAAGGAACCGAACCCGTACCGAACCGTCCCGATTTTTTTGGGAATGCGGGTATTCGGAACGGTCCGGTTCCGAATTTTCGATACCGAACCTTAACGGGACGGGAACGGGTATTGTCAATACCCTTCCCGAATACCCGTTTGTCCACCCCTATAAGCACCCATTTAGGCGACCCTAAACGGGTGCATAGGCAGCATTCGAACAGGGCCCGGAGGGCGACCTTCTCGAACAAAGTAACCACTTAAACAGCGCACCATTACAATCACTGAGCCATCGAGCATTGGTAAAGAGTTGGGTTAGCACTTAGCAGCAATACCTGTCATACAACCGGGCAGCCTCTTCTTGGGAGCCAACGGTTCCCAAATGGATCTGTTTCTTGTCAACTTTAATGGCAGCTTGCCACTTCAAGTTCTTGAAATAGACACCCCTCATGATGCAGGGTTCTTGGTTCTCAACATGCTTCCTCCTGTGCCTCTTTCGTCGCTTGAACTCTGGAATAACGGCTAATCGTAAAGCATAACAATGAGGAAATGTTCATCTTATTTGTTCGGAAATAGATCATAGGCTCAAATGAAACTACAGTGAGTGCTTCATGCCTCAATGATTATAAAGCCGTTTGGGGTAAAAATGTATGTGTTCACTAAGTTTACAAGTTCGACTACCAGTATTGTCTCATTAAAAAACTTCAGGTGCCAAATAAATGAGTTATATGCCAAATTCTAATTATGATTGTTAGATCTAAGAGTTAGATCACAATCTCCACACTTATGATTAGAATTCAGCGCATAACTCATTTATTCAGTACTTCTACACATAGTTACCTAAATTATAAGCTTCCTTTTTTACTTCGTAGTTATTGAAATGCTGGAAAACTTACGCAGCTAAAGACTATGCAACTAGATATAACAAGTTACAAGATAGAGAACAAACCACGAGATTGCTGCACGAGTTGATCTTTCAATGAAGTGGAAGCAGAAATGTTTGATGAAGAAGGGCCATCTTCTGAGATGGTGTCCTACCAAAAAAAAAACAATGGATAACTCCCAGTCAAATAGATGTATAGCATAAAACTTGTAGCAAGCAGGGAAGGGAATGGCCATAGGATCATCGTAGTGAACTACATGATCCGAACTTAAAGACGTATATGGGCTGAGGAGAGGACTGGATAAAGCTTACTTCTTTTGGCTTGTAGGTATTATTCAGAGACACAGGATGAACACCTACTGTGTTAGCACTCTCGGGCCCATTTTCTTCTTTGAAAGAATTCCATCCTGCAGAAATCAAAAAGCACAAACACTTACTGCACGTCTGTCAAACAGACCAACAAAAACATAAGAATGAACTACATGATGTTCATTATATACAAATAGAACTGCCTAAGGAGTAACTCCATTTTTCCATACCAAAGAAACCAATATTTATGATCCATAACACGAGTAAATTTATATCGAAATACCCGAGCACACTGCTAAAAGTCTGCGTCTCCGAATGCTCACCATATCAGATACTTGTTCCGCTGAAAGTGAAACCAGTAAGTTAGCTAAAGGCTGTATATAAGCAAACAAAGATTGAACATTGAATCTTTGCTTGCTAAATGTCTAAAGCATAAAACTTTAGCACCTAAAATCAGCCAGACTGCCTACAGAGAAACGCTGATTTTCTCTTAAAAGATAACGCACGCTATGAAAACATTCCCTTTTAAGTATTTATAGTCATCAAGATCAACAGCTTATTTTCAAGATCTATCCAAAAAAACAGCATATTTTCAAGAAGAGGATCTTCATGGATAATTAAAGAATCTGGCTTTGATTTCAAACTGGAAGCTTTATCAACCAAACCGTAATCCCATTAAATCTCAAGCTAAACCAAACCCACAATCCGAAAGGTGACAAAAGACCTGAACACCAGCTACCCCTTACCCATAAGATACAAAGGTGGTAACATAACTACCAGGTGAATCTAAGAAGTCCATCACACAAACAGTTGCACCAAATTCTTCATTTTGCACTGAATTTAAGTCAACCCCACCACCAGCCTACCACCTTTCCCGGTGAAAGAGCACATCAAAAAACAACCCAAGATTCAAGATACAAACTCCGGAAGACTCCCAACTAGAAAAGAACAATTGGCACGAGCCCACAAATCAACCAATGCAGAGAGAACAACACATAAAAATCCAAGCCCATATGAAAACAGATACAACCCACAATTCACAAGCACGCCATAACCCAACAAAGTTGGTGGCTACAATACAATACCTTGAACACCCCAAATTGGACAGGAAAGGAAAGACTATACCAGTAGTTGGGGATGCGTGGAAACCGAGGCAGGAACAAATCAAAGTTTGAGGGAAAGGGGTGTTGGGGTTGGCTTTAATTGTGTGGAAATTACAAAAGGAATATGGTGAAAATTTTTAGAAAGAGAAAAAGTGTGAGCTTGATTTTGCAACACAAGATTGGAGGGTTTTTACTCATGCATCTACCACCTTTTGTTTCTGGTTTTACTTATCATAAATTTCTCTGCTTTCGCAGTCCAAACATCGGGGGTGGTGGGCTATTTGTGTGGTTTAACAGGGTTGACGTTTGAATTAAGAAGTGAGCAATGAGCAACAAGGATGTGAATCGGCTGTTGGCCTATCTTTGAACTGGGAGTTATAATTCCGTGGACGGAATTGCCCTCAGTGGACTGTCTTAATCTGAAGGTCATAAATGCACGTGGATGGACCAAAATGGGAAAGTGCATATTTTATTTGGCTCGTGTCAAGAGTCTAAGGAACGGGTTCACAATTACTTGTGTTATTAATAGATACACGATTGTATACATTGAAAACAATGTAACACGCTTACAATGAATCAAATTCAATAGCATAGATAGTGAATTAGCCTACAAACAATTGCTTTAACTTTAAGGTTTTAATAAGGTAATCTAACTTTCTAATTAAATTAGCTCACACATGCGCACGTACGCACACACGACCCGAGTCATAAGAGAGACATATCTGTTTTCTAACATGATATCAGTGTGGGCGGTCTGAGACCAAAAATTGTTTCCGAAAAAGTCCGGACTGAATTGACCCAATTGATCCTCATGGGGTTTGGCCCAATTTGGACATTGTTTAAGGAAGTCTCGATTATTATTATCTCTGAGGTTCTCATAATTGTTTCTGAGAAAAATCTCGAGTTGATCCCATAATGAAAATTGGCCAAATTGGACATTATTCGTGTGGTAGTCCAATTTCAACAGTATTTACCTCCTTGGACTTGAGGGGGAGTATTGGAAAAATGTCTCACAACGGTTGGGTAACTATAAATCAACTAAGTTAAATGGGACTTATAAAAAAAACTAAGTTAAATGGGAACATGTGCTACAATCAATCATTTTAAGCTTAAAGTTTTAATGATGTAGCTCACCTTCCTAATTAAATTAGTTTACACACGCGCGCATGCGCATACGAGACTCGAGCCCTGAGAGAGGCGAGTCTGTTTTCTAACATGGTATCAGAGCGGGTGGACTGAGACTCAAGATTGTTTCTGTGAGAAGCTCGGAGTGAATTGGCCATTTGGGTATTGTTTAATGAGGCTTCAATGATTTTTTCGTCAATTCTTTATCGAACGTGCAAGTTTGGGTGTTTATATTTTTCGCCAAATTTGGAATACGCGAATCTGACACCCGACGCGTATCATGTATTTTTCTGAGTTTGTATTTAAAATCAATATCCAAAAATATTCGGGTAAGAGTTTGAATATAGAGCTAAAATTTCGAATCAAAATATTTGAAATCAAACATCTTAATAAAATAAATAAATAATAAGTTTAATTTTAGATATGGGGTACTCAAAACCCGAAACTCTAATAAAAAAGTTGAGAATAAAATATATTACAAAATAAACAAATCTAAAAAAAATTCATATATGTTACAAAATATAAAAATATTATTTATAATTATTTTCTGGATATTTGTTCAATATATGAAGTCAACATTTATAATTTTTTATAACTATTTCAATAGTTTTGTAGGGGAGAGACAAATTAATAATTTCAAAAAGAAATTTAAATTATCTCACTAAATCTCATCTTTTTAAATGAAAAACATTATCCCACATTTTCCTAATCAATTGAGATTTAGTGAGAAAATAGTTTCCTATCCACCCCTTCTACTAAATAAAGGATTTAGTGAGATAATTTTACAAAATCTCACTAAATCCTTACTACTAAACAGGCCCTAAACATACTAAGTTAGATAAATTTAGCCATAAACAAACAGATACACGATGCTTCGATGTAGCAGATATATGTGCGTTCTCTTTTTGGTAATTCTATGTGTACACTATTATTTGATACACTTACTAAATACACCTATGCGGCAACAATCAAAACCACAATTAAAAGAAAGTGAATAAATATAAACATTAAAAGTGTGGTGGTGATTATTTACACATATTTGTGTTTACTAAGTGTGTCAAATTATGATGTACAAATAACATTTTCATTCTTTTTTTCACCAATTTTGCACTTTTAATGATGTCCAATTTATGGAGGAGAACCTTCTGTGATGGTGACGTTTACATCCTGTAAGTCACCAATTTTGCACTTTTACTCATTAAAAATTATATAAAATTTATTGTTAATTGATCGGTTATTAAAAATAAATATATCAAGTTGGACAAAAAATAAATATATCGATTGAATGTTCTCTCACATAAATCTTATAATTAAGATGTATATAAAATGAATCAATAACTAGGACCTGGCAAGAGGATCCCATAGTGATTCAAATGGGCTGAGAAAAGTTGTTGAAATTAATGAATCATGAATGGATTTTATGTACAAATGTAAATATGGATCATTTTCTTTATTATTAATATAAATTAGATATAATCCGTGGATAAAGTTATTGTTCGCGTTACATAGCATCTATTAAATACCTACCGCAGTGTGGAGGAAACTTCCGAATTCGGAAGTAGAAGGCAATCGAACAATCATCTGCCTTTCGTCTTCCATCTTCCTGACAATGTTTTTTTTAAAAATGCATCTTCTCGCTTGGATTAGGGATTTTGGGTGAAGGGAGTGATGCATCTATATAAATTTTGGAGAAGATAAGAGAATCTCATCAAAAAAAGAGAGGGAAATTCACTTAATATAATTGAATTAATTAAGACAGAACGTAAATGCAAAAGTATTAATTCACTTGATACATAATAAAATTATAATTGAAGGTGTGTCTTCAATTTTATCTTAATATATAAATTTTCAATTTTCAAAAAAAAAATAGTAGGACTAGCAAAGTTGAACAAATTAGTTGGAATTACCTCTACGGTCCGATCTCAACGGCCCATCCTATAATAATGAACAATAAATATGAAAGCAACAAATGGTGGAAAAATAATACAAACTACGTTGCAAGAGGGGGTTAATTAAGTCATTTCTCAATAAGGGTTATTTTGGGAATTTACTTGATAGACTACTTCTACGAGCAGGTAGGGCCTGACCACACAGGATAATAGAGGGGCCTTTAAGACAATTCAATTATTTTGTTGTTTTGCTGGAAAATTGTTACTGGTTACCGGCAGTTGACCAAGAAGATTGTGAACGCCGCTCTACAAACCATTGATTGGATGGATAGCCGGCCTGCCCTATCATATAATATGTGACCCCCGTTTCCTAATGTATTTATCAGTTTCTTTTTTACCAAGAAATTATGAAATTATGAAATTACGACATTGTTCACAGTTCCACATTTACTGCTAAGGAACAATATAAGAGTAAAATATAATTTACTCTCTTGTGTTTTGCGATAAAATCACTTCATACATTGTCGTTTAAAAGGTGTCATTTTATCCTATATATTTTCAAAAAAAATTAACACTCGCGCATAGAGAAATGCTACGTTTACTTAATTTTTTATATAAAGTTAAGTATACGTAGTAAAACGATGTCTTTTTGTTTAAAAGACAAATATTTTATGGCACAAAACGGCGTCGTTTTATGCATTGTACTTAATTATATATAAAAAATTAAGTACACTTAGCATTTCACCTCGCGCATAATAACAGTGAACGAGGAAAAAATGTATGTAAAAAACTATTCTGTCCCTATTATCTATCTTTATTCATTATTATTTTTATACATGTGATTTATAAATAAAAATATTAAAAATTGAAATAAATTTGTTAAATAATAAAAGTAAGTCTTTGAAAAATTTAAAAAATCTGTAAAAAAATAATAATATGTGAAAAGTTAAATAAATAACAATTCAACAACAACATACTATAAAAATTATTTAAAATCAAACTATGATTTTAGTATGTCTGTTTACGTTATCAATTTTTTTAGTTTATTTGTATAGATTTTAAATTTTGTTAAAAGTTTTGTGTATTTTTCTTACTGATTTTCATATTTATGCCGCTAATTTTTTTACAAGAGGTGTATCATAATATGTTTTTTAATAAGGTTGTCCAAAATATTGTGTTTACCTTATGAGTTGTTGTTTTACTTTGTGCATATTTACAAGAATCGCTAAAAGATTTAAAATCTATAAAAATTAACAATGTAACACAACATATTAAAATCATAATTTTAATTTTAAAAATATAATTTAAGTACATTGTGTTTGCTGAATTTTGGTAAAAAATATTTGGGGGGTAAAATAGTTCTTTACACTCATTTTTCTTAAGCCACAATCATGCGGGTAAATTATACTTTTTGTAACCATATGAGATAAAATGAGAGTTTTTAAACTACAGTTGAGTAAATCAAATTTTATCGCAAATCAAAGAGCGTTAAATTGCATTGTACTAATCAACATAGTATTAGATGATCCAAATTTAAAAATAAATTAAATAACCACTTTGCCCCTAATTTTTTGCCTCCAAGAAAAAAAGAGTCTTCCACAGACCTGTGGCACTTTCACATCACTTGCACCGTTGTACTAGGCAGGTTTTTTCAGGACCCGATTGCTCGGTCCCGAGCGATCGGGCCTTCCCTGATTAGATCTAACTTATAATTTTAGATCACGGGTCGTATCCGATTTTGCGGGTCGGAATTTGACCCGCCAAACCGGGTAACTAAAAAAAATTAAAGCCCGCATCTCACAAAAATGCAGCAACGTTTCACGCGTGAATACTTCCTAAACCCGCTTCTCGTCTCAACTAAAACAGAACCAAAGCTGGAGACCGTGAAGAACAATTTTTCTCAGCAAAGCTCTTCACACTGTGAAAAATCATCGAGAGAAGAATCAACCTAAACTACAGGTATCAGATTTTGTACTTTTTCTTGTATCTAACTCAATGGTTGAAGTAATACTAACAATGTGCTAAAGGTGTTTGATTTTATTCCTGAGAGACAAAAATAAGATTTTCATGGTCAAAATTGTTGGTGATTATTAGCATCTTTCTGCGCACTATTTGGTGGTTTCAGTTAACACTATTTGATTGCCATGAAAGGTTTATGCTGTCTTTAGTCCCTGGAGGTTATTAGAATGTATATATTCGGGAACATGTTTGGCAAAATGCTGTCTTTAGTCCCTGATCATGTCTTGAGCTGTTTCATTCATTGAATCCACTTTCTGATCTAATTTTGATGCTTATTGTATACACAGGAATGAATCCAAGTGGAAATGAAATTCAAGACGAACATGGTGTTCCGAAGAAACAAGTATATATTCCCAAAGTTCGTCCTGCGTTGATCCCTGTTAAAGGGATGAAATTTATCAGTTTAGATGATGCACAAGTGTTTTATAACAATTGTGCTAAGGATGTCAGTTTTAGTACGAGGATAAATGATAGCAAAAAGAAAGATGATATTATAACTTCAAGAGAATTTGTGTGTAGCAAAGAACAAGAAAGGAGATAACAATCAGTGCCAACCAAACAGCATCGTCGGGATTAACAAGAGAAAATTGTTGTGTTAGATTGGTTGTTAATTGGAATAAAGAATCTGAGCATTACATTGTGACTCTGTTTAACGATGCACATACTCACTCTTTGACTACCCCAAGGAAGCGACACTTATTAAGATATCACCGAAAGGTGACCAAAGTTCAAAAAAGTTTAGTGGATCAGCTTCAACTTGCAAACATTTCCACATGCCAGTAAATGAACGTTCTAACTTTAGAAGCTGGTGGGGTGCAAAATATTGGATTCATAGCACAAGATCTGTATAATGCAACGAGAGATGATCACAATACGTTGGATGGGCAAGATGCTGAAATGTTGAGAGAGTATTTCGAAAAGAAAATTGGCAAGAATTCTGAGTTCAGGTTTTCCATAAAAGAAGATGAAGATGGTATGTTGGTGCATTGTTTTTGGACTACTGTAGCTGGGAGGGAGTCATAGAAGTATTTTGGTGATGTTGTGGTATTTGACACTACATTCAACGCCAACATATACTTCTTGATATTTGCTCCAATCATTTGAGTAAATCACCATAGACAAAGCACCATATTCGATTGTGCATTCTTAAGTGATGAGAAGACTGTGTCTTTTGAGTGACTTTTTAACAAATGACTAGCAATGATGTCAGCTGGACCACCAAAGCTTATCATCATTAATCAAGATGCAGCGATGACCAAAGCATTTATCACTGTACTTCCTGATACATATCACAAGTACTATATACACCTTATTTATTTAGTAGTTTGAATGTAAGTTCATAATTTAACAGTAACAAAATTTTGCAGGTATTGCATTTGGCATATTCTCATGAAGTTGCTTGAAAAACTTGGCCCATTGATATACAAAGAATCAGGGAAAAATATCAAAGCATGCATATGGAACTCTGAGACTCCCGATGAATTTGAAGGGCATTTGGTATTTGTGTTGGAAAAACATGGTTTGACAGAGAATGAATGGTGGAATTCTAAATACAAGATTCGATTTCAATGGGTTCCAGCCTACATGATGAACATATTCTCGGCAGGCATGAGAAGTAGCCAGCATGCTGAAAGAGCACATTCATTCTTCAAGAGGTTTGTGTCTAAGATAGCCATTTCAGCTCACAGGTATTAGATGCAATACTTCTATACTTGGTTTTAGCCAAAGACCTTGAAACTATAGTTTGTTTCTTGGTACGCGAAGAAATGGTTGCACTGCCTAGCATGATCACATTACCTGTCAAAGACTGTCTTGAATCGGGGCAACTTACCCAATCTGCATCACAGTAGGCTATAAATACCAATGAATTACAGCAGGGGAAAAACAGACCAAGGAAGGAACTCCCTTTCAGATATCGAACTACATGGACGACAACATTCCAATGTCCCTGCCGTGGTGCTTGTATAAACTGGTTGTGCTGCTGTACTGGATAGCTGATGCCAGGGCGTGTAAAGGCAAGATAAAGCAGTTGTCCAACCAAGCCGATGCATGGGATGTGGGGTCCGCTAAAAGATCTATCTGATCACCTGCACGAAGCTTCAGCACTGCTATCATAGGGGTAGTAGCAATCTTAGCATCAAACAGTCCCATGTCTGTAACATTATCTTGAATATATTTGTTTTGGGTCACATACATCCCAGAAGATGATGTAATGAGCTCTAAACCCAAGTAATAGTTTGCTGATCCCATGACTTTTATGCTGAATGTGGTATCAAGGAAATGCTTGACACTTTGAATCTCTTCATCTGATGTTCTTGTAAGTAGTACATTGTCAACATATACGAGTAAAACAGTGAATTAACTTGCCTTGCGCATCAGGAACAAACAATGATCATTGTTGGATTGTTCAAAACCATACTGCGACATGTGAGAAGTGAATTCCTTATTCCATTATCTGAATGTCTGCTTTAGCCCATAAATTGAACGATGAAGTAAGCACACTTGATCATTTTCCCGTTTAAGATATCTTAGAAGAGCATTCATATACACTTCTTCATCGACGATTTCGTGTAGAAAAGCATTGTTTATATCCATCTGTGCCACTGTCCAGCCCCTTGAAACATCAATTGTAAGTAAAACTCGAATCCTGGTATATTTAGCCACGGGTGAGAAGCTATCTGTGTAGTGTATACCTTCAACTTGATTAAATCCCTTAGCGACCAGACGTGCTTTGTATCTAACCACACTGCCATCGAGGTTGTACTTAACATTGTACACTCATTTGCAACCAATTGGTTGCTTACCAGCTGGTAATGAAACTACGGTTTAGGTTTTATTTTCTTCCAGGGCATGAATTTCTTCACGCATGGCCTGTTGCCATTCAGGTTGCTTGGCTGGTTAAGAATATGACTGAGGTTCTGGAGAGATAACAGTTGAAAGATAACAAGATGTTGTTGGTGATAATTCGTCATGGTTAGCAATTGAATGCATGATAAAATCTTCGTGCCATGCAAGTGTTTTTCTAATTCTGCTGTTGTGTCGGGGTACATTTGGTTCAATTGAGATCTGTGGAGCAAGATGAGGTAAGGATTGGTTGTTTGGAGGTAGTACTGGATCAAGTGAGGCTGTAGTAGGTGATTGAGTGAGATATATTTCAGCTGAAGTATCATGGACGGGCTCTGGACAAGTAGATGGACTAGTATCAGAGGGAAGAGTGGCTCTTTATGTAGGTAGAGGCACGGAGGGAACTGAGAATGACTGTGGAGGCGGTGGTGCAGGATGGACAGATTGTCTCCGAGGAAACGTTCCTTGATGGAACAGGACATCTTTAGATATGATTATATGTTGTTGTTCCATATCAAACACACACCTTTGTATCTAACCACACTGACATCGAGGTTGTACCTAACATTGTACACCCATTTGCAACCAATTGGTCGCTTACCAACTGGTAATGGAACTAAAGTTCATGATTTATTTTCTTCCAGGGCATGAATTTTTTCACGCATGGCCTATTGCCATTCAGGTTGCTTGGCTGCTTGAGAATATGACTAAAGTTCTGGAGATATAACAGTTGAAACATAACAGGATGCTGTTGGTGATAATTTGTCATGGATAGCAATTGAATGCATGATAAAATCTTCATCCACGCAGGTGTTTTTCTAATTTTGCTGCTGTGTCGGGGTACATTTTGTTCAATTGAGATCTGTGGACCAAGATGAGGTAAGGATTGGTTGTTTGGGGGTAGTACTGGATCAAGTGAGGCTGTAGTAGGTGACTGAGTGAGATATATTTCAGCTGAAGTATCATGGACGGGATTTGGACATGTAGATGGACTAGTATTAGAGGGGAGAGTGGCTCTTTGTTTAGGTAGAGGCACGGAGGGAACTGAGAATGATTGTGGAGGCGATGGTGCAGGATGGACAGATTGTCTCCAACATAATCATTGTATGGACGGCTGAACTTTAGCTGATGCATTGTGCATCATGTTGGTCCTCAACTTCCTTATCCATAATTGTATCCGTACAGTAATCGAATAGTACAATGAGACTTAATATTTGTAAAATTGTTAGGACATAACTAAAAACTTAGAGTCGTCGGAACTGACTTTGACTGCAATAGGAGAACCATCAACATCTGTTTTCATAGTGTTAAAATATTTTTACGAATAGGTGAACAATTTTATACCACATCAAAGTCAGTGAGTGTCATGATATATATATATATATCTTTAGCAAAAAATTTCGATTCCAGGATGATATAACCAGATTAAAATGTCTTATATCCAGATTTGTGTTTCTGTCTGTAGAATTGAAATTAGACGATACAGATTAACTGGGTCAAAATGACGAACTGGGTCAACTCGAAGACCCGCAAAAATGTAGGATTAACCTGTGATAGTCTGATTTCAATCCTACGAACAGAAATACAATCATGAATATATGACATTTTAATTTGATTATATGGTTCTACTAGAGGAGAAGTTTTTCTAAGGTTCGGTATTTCAAAATAAGCTACATTTAATTGATAGATTGCTTAAGAATTGGTCTTGAATTTTATTTTCAATATATTTTAATAATTTAATTTATTTTTTTACGTTTCCGTAAGACTTAACATTTGCATTTCAACTTTCAATGCATGAATAGATGGAGGGTAATTGGACTCCAGCCCAATACAGATATGACCCGTATACATATGTGCTATACTGCTATATAAGCAAACCCTAGGGGATCGGGGAGAAGAATTAAGGCTTGACGTCTAAAAATTAGGGATTTTTTTCGGTCGTGAAACAGGATCAACCAAGATGATCTACGATGTGAATTCTCCGTTATTTCGCTCGTTCCTCAGCCAGAAGGGTGGCTCTTCGGACAAACGGTATTTCTCCGTCTGAACTTCCGAAGCTTCGCCCTTTTTCTTTACCGTTTTCCTGGATATGCTTTTCCTTTTAGTTGATTCATGAATTTGTAAATTTACGCTGATTTTATAACCTGAATTGTGAGAATTCTTACTTGCTGATTTATGTGGTTAGTTATTTTTGAAGATGACGTTCTAAGTCGTCAACAGTTGTTTTTTGAGTGCGTATGCGATAATTTACTTTTCGAGTCTGAAGTGTTGATTTAGGTGAATAGGTTCTGCAGTCATTTTTTTTTTGTCAAATTGGGAGTTCGAATACGTATATGTTGGCTTGTACCTTGAAGTTATAGAATTCTTAATAGACAATTTTTGGGCACACGCAATTAAGTTGTATTAGATGTTATTACGTTCATTCATCTTACCCTGATCTGCAAATACAGGAAAGCGGAGGAACAGAAGCCGAAGGAACAGAAGCCAAAAGCAAATGAAAATAAACCTGTGATGAATGAATAAATGGTTCAGTTGCTTTTATCTTCATTTATTGTCATGTAAGCTACTTAAGGTGTCTCTAAGAAGCTTTTTTTCTCTGTAAAATTATGGTGCTTCATGACTTGAGTTTTTCTAAGACATGCGCATCATTAATTGATTCAGTATGTATGGATGGTTTACAATGGAATGTTAATCGAGTGGTTTCCCATGTGAAATTGAGACAATTTTCAAGCGAGTACACTTAGGAATTCTCCATCAATCAACCTCATGTCTTATGCACTTTTCTACCATTGGATTCTCTTGCATTGTGAAGGACAAATCGGGTTTAGGGGGCGTACAGTGCAAAAAAGAAAGAATTTAGTGTGCAGTGCCTACGTGGCACTACGGGATTGGTGTGGTAGGTGAGCCGATGTTTAACACTTTTGCGCGGGTCCGCTGACCGGCTAATCCTGCAGTGCCACTAGGGTACTGCACACTATACAATTCTTTTAGCCGTGTATATTCCCCAAGTCCAAATCCCTAATAAGTTACACTGCTTTGTTTTAACAAATGCAATTAGGTTAATATATTTGTTATCACAAAAAAAGTTATCACAAAAAAAGTTATCACAAAAAAAGTTATCACAATACATCTCCGTCATATAGATTGTTTTGCCAGATGAGTCAAATTTGTCTTTTGCCTTTCAAAACAATTATTACTTTTAGATACTGCCATTCAATGTTTGTTCGTTCTGGATTGATCTTTCTACATCGATTTGGACAGTGGCTCTCTATTACAAGTTGAATAATTGGGTAGAAGCTGATTATGGTTCATCCCTCAATCCTTTGGTCTTAGATGTTCCAAAACCTTATGGTTCAATGAAATATCCGATTCATCTGATAACTTTCAAGTACAAGCATAACGGGCAACTGCACCTTTTTTTTTGATCGGTAACGGGCAACTGCACCTGAACAAGTAAGAAAAGAGAAACTTTAAAAGAGGTTGATTGCTTTATTTGAAATTTTGATCAGTTGTTACTAATTTTTTTATAACGTATCGAACCTTACCGAGGTAGTTAAACTTAACATCCTACAACAATAGCTTGCTGATTACTGTAGGGAGGTGTAAACCATACTTGGCGAGTCATATGTGACAGTCTCATGTCATTAAGGGGATTTAAACGAAGTGCAATTATCATTTCCATAATTACTACTCAACCGCTCTGACAGCTTTTGTTACTAATGTTTCACTCTCGGTACAAGCACTTTTGTTGTGAATGATTTGATTTGATTTAACCTGAACAAGAATAATGTCCGCATATGTATAAAAATAAGTGTTTGAGAAATTATTGGGCGGTCTTAGGGCGGTTAGGGCCCGCCTAGTGGCTAGGCGACCTAGGCGCCCGTTTAGGTGCCCCTAAGCGGGTGATTATGCGGCATTCGGGCAAGGCGGAGGGCGACCACCCAGTACTTAGGCGGCGCCGCAAGTTTTTTCTATTTATACTCTAGACTCTCTCTTCTGTCCCACCCTTCATTCATGCCGCGTTTCACTCATCTGCACAGTTGAGAAAAGAAGAATCTTCCTTCATTATTTTCCATGTTTCTTCATCTTCTAATTTTCTATTCCCTGTGAACCAAAGCAGGAGTTTCATAGAGGAAATGATCTTCTCGTTTATGGCCTGTAGTTCATAGTCATTGTGCACTTTCATTGTTCATTTTTTAACTCTGCTGCTCATTACTGATTTCCTGCGTCTCACCTCCTATCTTTTCCCACCCACTCTACTTCTCTTATTTCCTCTTCTTCTCCCCTTATCTCTTCAAGCTGATTTCATTCCTTTCCCCTCTCCTCTTCACCACTTCTCTTCTGTTCTGCATATTTCTCACTGTCATCTGTCAAGAAAACTTCTTTTTGCTCCGTGCATGTTCTTCTCTGGGAGCTTTCAAGTCCAAGAGGAGTTTCGAGTATAATTGGAATGTTCGAAATTGTGTTTGGATCATTGACAACAGAATCGGGTCGAGATTATAGAGGAGAATTTAGAAGAAATTCCTTGTGGTGCCTTGGAATCAGCTCAGATGGATGATCTAGGCATAAATGACAATGGTACAGGTAAAAATGAGAGATCTGCTGAAAATAAGGAAATAATGAGTCCAGACCCTGCAACTGAATTGGAAAAACTTTGTGTCGTATCAATGCAAGAAGGGAGACGAGTGAATTTCCGGAAGATACACGATGAGTTTAAGATGATATCCAGTTTTACAGTCGAAGAACAAGAGAAGAAAAATGCTGCACCATCACCGGGTACCAAAAACAGTAAAGTCGTTGGAAAAAGGTTAACAGCTCCAGTTGGACCCGAGGCAAAAGGTAACGAATTTAAGGCCGGGTTTAAAGCAGTCTTTGTTCAACATAATGATTTAAATTGTTAAAAATTGTGTTTTGAGAACTTGAGGGATACACAAGGAAGTGCAGTTTAATTGATAATGCTTCACCATTGATAAATAGTTCAAAGGTTCGAGTAAAGGTACGTGGAGATTCAGTGTTGATTTTTTTTAAGATAAAAATAAATAAACTTGGGAGCAATCAACTTTATCTAGTAAGTTTCCTGGAGGTGGTTTTAAGCAGTTGCAGAGCCTCTTTTTTTTTTTTCACAAATATCTATATTCCATTGTTCCTAACTATGTTGTTACTGATCAAGCAGAAGAAGGTACAGTTTGTACATTGCTGACAACATATTCCCAG